>OY365807.1:47855277-48160277 GCA_959347315.1 Bimastos eiseni | reverse complement strand
TGCGGTGACTGACGTTAACATATATAGAATGATGGCTTTAAATTATAATCTGTTGGCTTGACGCAGCGTGATTGCAACATGATTGCCAGGCAGGCGAAGTCAAAACCCGATTGACCAATTTCTTTTAAAGGTCGGCTTGCATATAGCCATATGTCAAACAGTTTAGACGACGGTTCGATGAATCCAGTGTTTGAGAGGCAATAATCAGCGGATGGAGAAACGGTATCTTTCAGATAATTGCCTGGATGTTGTAACATCTTAGGCTGTCATGACAGCAATCTTGTGACTGAACAGTGAACATGCTTATATAGCTGTAGTGATAACATATGATTCAGTGTCACTGGCTGAGTAGATCTGTGTGGAGGGTTTACTAAGGCCTTAAAAGTCGTTCCTTTGAAGGTTAGGCTTATCATTTCCGAGCCGAAAATCATCTCTGAAGGCGAATAACCTGAATACAATGTTTTCCGTTATCGATAAAAACTGAATGTCGATCACCTGACTCGAAAGAGCATACAGTGGAAGCAGAAGTATCAGCTGGAGCAGAGGTTTTTTTAATCGAAATAAGTTCTTAGCTGTAAAATCAGAGAAATAAAGATGCTCTTACTTTTATTAGGCTGTAATAAAGAAAGCTTTTGGATAATAGAACGACCCAGATCTATATAGTCGCATGTATACACGTGTGCTGCGAATGCCGTCTGGTGATGGCCAACGTATAAGCTGTACTCACAGAAGCGTTACATTAATTATAGAATTAATTATGGAAGACACAATGTCTGACGAACATAAACGCTGACAGCAGATTTGGACTAAGCATGACAAGCGACGAAGTAACTGAAGCGACAAATGCCATCCAGAAAATCTATGCTATGTACGTATGTATGTATGTATGTATGTATGTATGTATGTATGTATGTATGTATGTATGTATGTATGTATGTATGTATGTATGTATGTATGTATGTATGTATGTATGTATGTATGTATGTATGTATGTATGTATGTATGTATGTATATATGTATGTATGTATGTATGTATGTATGTATGTATGTATGTATGTATGTATGTATGTATGTATGTATGTATGTATGTATGTATGTATGTATGTATGTATGTATGTATGTATGTATGTATGTATGTATGTAGTTATGTATACATGTATTCATGCATGTATATATATCTTTGTATACATATATGCATTAGTGTATGTATGTATGTATGTATGTATGTTTGTATGTATGTATGTATGTATGAATGCGTATGTGTATGTAATAAATTATTATAACGTAAGTAAGTAGTAAGAGAGTAGTTGTTCGCTGCTGTTGTCATATTCGAAGTCCTTCAGTCTAATGTCAAAGCTAGAGTCCGACCGTGGAAAGGGGAGGCCATCATTTGATCAGCGCCAGTTCTGCTGATGATTGTCACCAATTGACATTGGATCGGTGAGACGTCTGTCTCTCGAACCCCTGGAAGTGAAGACGGCATTTAATAGGAAGGATGGATGCATGCTGCTGATCAGAGCTCATACGGAACAGTTGGTGCATACATGAATTGGTCCACTTAGCAATATTGGTTATGGTGTAATTTATAGTCAATGATGACTCTGTGTTAGAGAACACGAGGGTGGCGGTTCGCTTTCAGATTCCGACTTATTTGATAGATTTTAATCTCTGGTTAGTACGATCATGGGGACCTTAAACGGATCTCATTGGAACAATTCAAATTCATTTACAAATTGACAAATAGTCGTAAACGGACCATGTGCAGAATACGGTCGCTTTAGAAATTGTCTACATTTACATTTCCTATTTTTGGATTTATTGGTTTTGCCTTCGTTGCTTAGTTCGTCGTTGTCTGCGTAGGTGGATAATTAGGTTTGGACGCAAAACTCGATGTTTTAATGCATAACTCAGTCTTCGCTCGGCTCCGTCTCTATATTCAGTGTATACATGCGGTCGCTCTGACCGAGGAAAATCAAGTTGGGTTCGAGCTATTATGAAGAGGTATACCTAGCACCTGCGTATTTTACAGCTAGGCCCTATAGCTGAGCACAAGCATCACCTTATCGGCTAACTGGAACATAAAGATTTATGTTTTATTCCAGACAGTTGTAATTAGTAAGACCTAAACCTACAAGACGCTGTTAAATGTGATTGAATGGACTAACCTACAATAAGGTTAAGCGACATGTTGCGCATTATGACACGTAGGCCTATCTGGCGCAGCTAATAGAAGCTTGACCTGTAGTGTAAAGCAACTAGATGCATTGATTAGTCAAAGGTATATTCTGCATCTATGCAGAGGCACACATCTGAGCTGAGTAATATGAGTCGTTAACTTGAGCCTGAGATTGGTAAATGACTGCTGCGTCTGACGTCTGTCCAGTCATAAACTGCGTCTCATCGGCTGAAGCGAATGCATCTACACATACAAAGCATTTTCAGACTCTAGGGAAGCTGTGCCTTTAACAGAACCGACGAACCGGCTCTGCGAGTGATGCTCTGATGATATCAATCATGAACAGAGGTGAAATGAAGAGACTCAATTAAGGAGCTATTAATGAAGTCTCAGCCAATATTTCATTCAGGAAGGATTTAAACCTGTCAAAGGCGGTCGATTACTGTTTCGTATGCTGTGCTTTTTAACTCAAACGTGTACATGTGCATCTATCTAGGCCTAAACGCATGTTCAATGTTATATATGCGTAATATGGATGGGTGCATTCGCAGCTGGTCGAGGTGGGAAGATGGCTGCATGGTAACACGCTGGTACGATGATCATAGGAACACCGATTCGATACCCGTTAGAGCCATAATCAATCAATCAATCAATCAAAAATACTTGATTATAGCGTCCCTTCAAGATATCTACCCAGAGGCGCTCGATAAGGTTGACTGACCCTTCCATTCGCTAGGAGGCGTTGGTAAAATGATACAGATGAAGAATCTTGCATAGAGTTATCGACTCCTATTTGTTTAACTTCTTATGGACCTAATTTGCTTTCTACCTCTATGGCATTTAATCGTACTGCGTGAATTGAATGTAAGAAAATAGTCCTATGTTCATATTATTACCATTTTCTATTCTCATTATTACTACATGTTTTGTCTGACTTGTCATTATTAGTCATCAAATTTTACTATCTTAACCAACAGAAAAGTTCACAGTTCGCTGCCGAAAGACTGAATCGAATCCAGGAATTCAATTAGACCGATATTCAAAGCACGTTCTGCATATAATCAAATTACAAGTCCAACGAAAACTCAATTTTCTACATTTAGGCTACGTTCAGTACGTATACGTGTCGAGGTTTATGGAGGGACGCCAAAATGTTTGAAAGGCAAAGATCGTTGGATAGGAGCCTCAAATAACACGTGAAGCATGGCTCTACTAAAATCTACTTGCACGTAATCTACATAATATATCTGCTAACTTGAAGAACAGTACCAGCATTAGATAGTGCACAATTATTGATTTTAAAATAATAATATGTGGCATGGTGGCCGATTGGTTAGAGCGGTCGTCCCGTAACACTTAGTGTGCGCTGAGTGAGCGGGTTCGATCGTCGTCCGAGGCGTCAGTCACTGTGTAGGGACCTTGAGCAAGTTCTTCGCACACAATTGTTTTGCATTACAACTGCAATTGCGTCGTCGAGACGTGTGCGCGCTTTCGAGCACGACTTGTCGTGATGAAGCGCGTTATAAATGTCGAGTTGTATTGTATTGTAAATAGCAACTGGTTGTGTGTTGAATCACATGATGTATAGAACATGACAGCCGCAGCAACACCAAATTCCAAATTTAATGACAGTGTGTTCAGCAGAATGATGGATTTGAGTGAAAATCATGGTCTGTATATTTCAAGAAGATACGCGGTTATATATATATATATATAAGTGTGCTCATTTTGCCTGCACTGCTTGGCATATCATATGCCACTTTCATAATTTAATAATAATAATAATAATAATAATGTGTAGATTACGTATAGGCCAGTATTAGCTTCTACCTATGTTGATCAAATTGTCAATAATAATAATAATAATAATAATAATAATAATAATAATAGGTGGCGACAGACGTGCGACCTCCCTTTTTTCAGCACATTTCTTTTTGAATCCAACGCTACAACCTAGTCGCTTTTATGGACACCTTTCCGTTGACCACAGAAGACGAGGCTTGACCCTCCGGACAATAAAATCTCTATATTAATAATCTCTAAGTCCCTGGGGAATGAAGTACCTCCGGGTAAAATATAATAATAATAATAATAAATATAATATTAATCTGTTGTTTAATTTAAAATTGACAAACCTCAGTACGACTACAAGTACAGCATGAACGAATCAGACGGTCTGTCACCCCCGCAGCCTTTCCCCTTCTCGCCATCTCTATCCTGCATCGATTGCATTTATAAAATTATTACAGAAGTAGAATTTAACTGACGGCAGCCATGCAAGGCGCCCACTGTGCTATGCATCTCATAAGCTTTGTCACCTATGACAATTAATCGACTTTTATGGTTTTGTAGTTTATTCTTATTTTAAATAAACTCCGTTTAAGTTTACATTTACACATGCGCATGCACTTGGAGCAAATTTTCTCTAACAAATTGCAATGCTTGCAAAGTGTCCTAATAGGCGACGAAATATTGCCTCCACTATCAACACAGAATGTCAAGTCGATTGTTTGAAATAGATGGATTGCGAACTTTTTACCATGACAGTAATTACAAATCTAATCGTTGATCCATTATTGTTCTGTCATTCTGTGTAATTAAGGAAGCCTTCGTGAAGTTTCCATTACTGTAAGAGCTTCACTCGTCTTGGCATTTTCAGCTTCGCTTTCAATTAAACCAGGTGTCAACATTTGATAAATTTTGTTCACTTCGTATGTGCAATATGTAGGACTGTTATTACATAGATGTTGCTATGGACAAGCCCTTGCAACATGACCTGCAGCGTATACATTTAGGCGTGTCTAATTGGAGTCTGAGGGACGACTGCTCTTAAATAGAAGTCCACACTTGGACGAGCCCGCCCATCATGCTCATGCATTAACTGGCATCGATTGCATTTATGAAATGTAGCACATGTAACAATTATATGGATGCATGACAAAGAAATGGACACAGGTATCGTCAGTATCTATGTCAGCTTTAACCTAGAGGATAAAATTAGAGGATATAACACCATTCTGTGCGGGAATAGTGCGTCTTTGAAATGAAAAATTGTATTGCTAGCAAAGTGTCCAAACCCTGAACTTGGATTAGACGGAAGGCTGGAGAGGCGTGGCACCTGCGGAGGAAGATAACAAAACGGGATATGTCAATTAGGATTAGGGTTTCCAACCGACCCGGAATTAACGGGATAGTCCCGATATCGACCTAGGCTGTCCCGGGCAGCGCTTATTTTGTCTCCGAATTCAGAAATAGATGTACATGTAGGTAGGTGAAGTCATTACAAAAGATTATGCGATTCACGAGCAATACTACAATACAACATCTTGCTTCTCACTGTTCATTATTCATAAAAGAGCGCTAAAATTTGTTGCTAACTTACATTACGGTACACATACTGAACATGAATTCAAACGCAGAAGATTACTGAAAATTGAGCAAAATTTAATAAAGAAACTGCAAATAGGCCTCTTTATGTATCGATATGTCCACAACAAATTACCTATTGTCTTCCTAAATTATTTTACTGATAATCTGGAGCCCTATCCCACCCAACCAGAAACCCCAACACACTGTATGTTCCTCATGCCCGAACCAACACTAGGCTCGCTTCCATTAAATGCCAAGGCCCTTGAATCTGGAATTCCATCCGCGCAACCATTCGCCTTCTTCCAAACATCCACATATTTAAGAGAAGGCTTAGATCCACTCGGTTTGATCAAACAGTGTACTAGAAGCTGTTGCTTTTATTGCCTTTATAGCTATTTCTTGGTGACATCGACTTTGATTCTCTCTTGCTAATCTCCCTCTCGAACAGCTTGAATATGGTCGTAGCAGTCACCGCCATACAATGCAATACATTACAAGAAATTGCAGTCAACTGATGAATGAACCTGATCAATATATTTGTTCATACCTTGTTATGTTACTGTGTTTACGTTAAATAGAGCAATGTACTTCACTAATTGGTTAAGAACAGTTAAGATAAATAATTTTGTATCCTTTTTACTAACAAATAGAATAACCAATCCGATCATGTTTTCTGTTGGCCTATACTTGTGGAGGTTACGAATTTTAATAGGTGGCCCTAACCCGCGGGACCTCCCGTCCCTAATTGGGTCTCCTGCGTAATTCGCCTGTACCCTTTGCAATTATTGTGTTTCGGATTGTCAAATAAACATATTGATTGATTGATTAATCCCTTCATAAACCTTAATGCGGCTTGTTTTGTTTCTTATATCTGTATCTTCATTTTTTGGGTGTGAACACTGAACAGTGAACTGCATAAATCATCCATCATAGTGGGAACTGTGAAATGTACCCGAATGGGCTAGTTCGAAGTCGGCAACACTAGTGAGGATACGTCTCAGCCGAGGATTGAAGCCACATTCGGAATGTCTGTGAGAACATAATGTACAGAGTAGGGTCACAACTTCATTCAGAGGTGATCCATGCATGGAGACATCTGAGGGCGTGAAGCAGAGTGGGTGAACTCAGAAAACGTGACGTTGGATGAATGCATCGCTATACGGATGCCAATCGTCCCAACCTTGCGCTGTTTGGATATTATTTATAACGCATCTAACTTCAAGTGTCGACTTGAGAAACTCGTCAAGTGTAGATAGATTTTGTCATGAGTGAGGTCCACATGTAAGTAGAAAAACGAGAGTTGGCTTTAGCATCGAAGAGCAGCTGGATCTTGACTCCAAAACCGTGAAGTTTTATGCAATTAGCCTTTACAAAGTGAATGAACCAGAGAACCTGCAAATCAGGCAAATCGGAGTCTATATTAAATTATCGAGCAACTACAATGCAGAAGGTACGATATGGTGCATAATGGCTGTACCGTATTTGCAACGCTATGGAGCTCTGTTCTGAGATAAGGTTTCTTACGTATCTGTCATCTGACCAGTGAAGCATTCCAGCACTCGTGAATAAGCTGGTGCCCTGCGCTTGGCTTTCAAGTGGCGCTTTAGAAATTTGGAGATTACGATTACGATTAAGTAAACTACTTTAAGTAGAATAGACGGAAATAGTTAGACATAAATCGGCGAATTGGTTCTCAGTCAGCACAACTGATCCGTCAGCGTTGGTTTTTATTGTGGATTGCTTCATAAGATGGGAAACAATGTGTCGATTTAGCAGACAATACATCTATCGAAGTCTCTCGGATTAATTATAAATCTACACAAGACAGTGAAAGACAAGTGAAGTGCTTAGGAAGCTCAAAAAATCCAGCTAAATTAACTCCTGTTCACTCTTTTGACTCTTCATTGTCATTGTGAGGAATCATCTTCATCATCATCAGCAACAGCAGCATCAGCATCATAATCATCATCATCATCGTCGTCGTCGTCATCATCATCATCATTGTCGTCATCATCATCATCACCATCATCATCGTCAGTATCCATAGGCTGAAAGCCCGTAAGTGTCTATTGCACATTTGACCATTGTTTTCCACGCTCTTCTGTCTTGGGTTAGCTGCAATAAGTTATGTATATCAGTCCCACACCAGTCTGCAATGTCATTAAGCCATTGTCTGCAAGGTCTTCCTCTTCTTTCCGCTCCTTCCATAATTCCTATCATTACACTCTTTATTTTTACACTCATTATCCATTCTACAAATGTGTCCAAATAGCCACAATTTTCGTTTGATTATGTCTAGCATGATATTCTCTTTGATGTTTAGTCTTTTAGTTACTTCAACATGTGTTACACTTTGTGTCCAGTTCAATTGTAATATCCTTCTGTAACAGTTCATTTAAAGTATTATTCTTATATCCGCTTTCTTTATAACCCAGGTCTCACTGTACTAAATACATATGTTTTCAGTATCCATAGTTTGTTATGGTATCTTCAAATGGTGTTAAAGCCCGCCATCACTCCTTTCACTTTATTAATTCTTCTCTTTGTTTCCATCGTGCAGTTGTTGTCTGAAGTCATTAGGCTCCTCAGGTATATGAATTCCTTAACATTTTCAATTACTACTTTTCCAATTGTAATTTCCTTTTCTATGTAATTCTTCCCAAATACCAGTGTTTTTGTCTTTCCTATGTTTATATTCAGACTGGCATCTCTTCCTGCTCTATCCAATAAGCAGACACCTCTCTGTAATGCTTCATAGCTTCTCTCTTCTACTAGGTCCATGTCATCACCAACTCTCGAGTTATTAATCATCTCTCCCTGTTCTGATATTCCTGTGCCATTGTTCCGGCTGCTGTCCATCACTCCTTCCAGGTATCCTATGGCGTCTATCCCATGTGAGGAATAGATTCATATTTCAAGCATAGATGATGCCTTTGCCTGCTTAATGAGATCAAGGGACAGAGTTAGACATCCGGAATAAGGCGTTGTATATATATACATGTATATATATATATATATGGCTAATGGTCGATTTTATTCTGATGAGATAGGTTGTTTACGTAACACAAGGATTCTTCAAAGTTGGTTTAAAGGCGATAATTTCACTGTGAAATCCGCTAGAGTTGGTGGATTTATTATAAAGAAAGTTATGCTTGCCACATATACATCAAAGGGCTGTAGACTGTAGCAAATTAAGGGCATATACAGAGAGAGTTCTTCATTCGGTCAGTGTACATATAGGGCCTACTCACTGTGATGTCTTGGATAATGGCGAATGCTATAGCTAATGATCAACTTCAGGGTCATTTATGTTACGTCATTTCACAATATTGACGACGACAGCGGTTGCTCTCAACACTGACACCATATTCGTCATAATCTCATTATTTGCATAAGTAGCATTCACGGCTTTAATTCGTAACAGTAATCCAGATTGTGAAATTACTGTTCTTACTAGACGTAAACAAAAGACGAACCTTGACTATCGTAACTCGCTGCTTGCCAAGAGTACAGAATGGATTGCTTTTTGCCGAGCATCGATCAATTTCCGCATCCGCTTTATGTCCTCAACGAGACCGGAAATCAGACGGACGTCCTTCGGCCTAGAGATTGGACAGGCAACAGGACAGAGGATGCTAGAACCCCGATTGGCGCCGGTATCTTAGCAACGGTTGAGCAGATCATCTACACAAAAGTCATGCTCGTAGTCGCTGTCTTTGGTCTCGTAGGCAACCTGCTCAACCTGCTCGTGCTCAGTCAGAAGAGTCTAACTTACTCCATGGAGCGAATGGAGAAGTCCGCTCACTACGGACTCATCGGTCTCGCCGTATCCGACATGTTGATATGTGTCGCCATCTTGCCAAGCGTCTATGTCGGAACCGGAAGCTTCGGCTATCCAAGCCTCGACTTCCGGTTGATCTATCTCGTCTACGGACCACCGATCATCAACACATTCATCCTGACCAGCACGTGGCTGACGGTCAGCATGGCGTTCAGTCGGTTCCTCGCCATCTGTTATCCGCTCAAGGGCAGACAGTTCATCGGAAAGACCTTCGCCTTGACCTCGCTGAGCGTCGTCTTCGTCGCCTGCGCTCTCTTCAACGTGCCTCGATACTTCTGGAGGAAACTGTCAAGCTACGAATGTCACAACGGTTCCATCGTCCACTTCTACATCAACGGACCAATGACGGAACACCGGACCCTCGAAATGATCTATCAGTGGCTCTACTTCACAGTCGGAATCCTCATCCCGCTTCTCCTCCTCATCTTCTGCAACACGCATCTGATTCTCGCTCTGCGCAGGTCCATACGCATGCGCATGGAGAGCCACGCATCGCGTCACCACAGCCATGCGGCCAATCGGATAACGCTGACGTTGATCATCATCGTCATCATGTACGTCCTTTTCTTTGTTCCAGCCGAGACGCTCAACTTTCTCAAGGATGTCACTACGAGCGAAACGACGGACGTCTATAATCTGACGGTGACGACCTTCAACCTTCTGCAGGCGATCAACTTCGCCATGAACTTTGTTCTCTACTGCGCCATCAACACTCACTTCCGGCAGACTGTCTGTCGTCTAGTCTGCAGCTCCAGGTGTCGCTCCCGAAGGTTCGCTGGAAAGGCTCCGACCTCCGCTTACAGTCTGAACCGACACTACGGATCACTAACGGAGGCCAGTTCCTATGTCTAAGTACCTGTACAAAGGGCTGAGTATTTCATCGTTAGCAGTGACCTAAACAGACGACTGCCAGCAATATGAGTCATTCTCCAGGAACCCTTAAGTGATTCCTTAAGTGGAAATGATCGATTCAATGGGAGACCAGCGATCGTCTAGTCTCCTTTATTCTGCTTAATCTTCTTCTGTGCTTCATATGATGATTATGCCCATCTCTTTTGGGTGGGGTGCTTCGCTCCATACAAACTTCATCCAGTCGATTGATTACTAGCACATCCATCTAAATGAAAGATGATTGGCTATGTTGAATTGGAGCTAAACCAACCACTGAATATCAGCTCATATTAATCGAATATTGAGCAGCGCAAACGCGTATTGATTTATTCGAGCTAATCTCTAAAAGACAGTTATATACTTGAATTACGTTTATCTGAAAGAAGATAGGCTGTTCTGGTTGCACCAACGTCGATCAAGATCAAAGTCAGTCATCGCTCTTGACTGACTTTGATGCATTCTAAAATTAAACGCATTTAAATTTCGCAATTAATGTGCATAATTTTGGAGACGACTACAGTCAGTCATCTGCTTCTTTGAGACCATCGTCAGTATATAGAGTTCCTCGACAGATGAGATAAGCACTGAAACGAAGAGAGTGTACTATAGGCGACTTGGAAGAATTGCAGCTAGTCATTAAAATTTTTGTTGTTACTTGCATCTCAACTGAGGCTAAATTGTCGAGTAACTTCATGACGACGTCTTCTGAATCCATCGCCATAATATTATTCTGCTGTGTCAGTGGTAATGCGGTATCGTCGGTGGTACATGTAGTGTCAGTTCGAATCCGATAGAGCTTGATGAGATTACAATCGACATTGGTGCGACCAGAGATGAAAGAAAACGAAAAAGATTTGATGTCGTTCTTTAAACTTCATTTCGATTTCTGCAGCAGCTGCGAAACTGAATCTGTCAACGCGTCGACGTCGTACCATCTCCTCGTCCTCTCATATAGCGCCATGAATTCCGAGTCAACGCGAAAAGAAGAGGCAGCGTCGACCCGAAACGTCGTCAGGAAAGGAACAACAAAAGAGACCAATAATGAACTGTGTTGATCTGAGATTAAGTCAAATGATTTCACATTTTACTATATGCGATGTGTGTGTTATGCTCGTCTGCCGTTGTTATTTTTTTAACTTTGTCTATACATAATTCTTGCCGTCTTTTGTCTCATGGTTTCCTAACCATGACTATGACGAAACGTAGCTGAGCTGGAGATCAAATTCCTGATTGAATATAGCAGTTATCATGTATCTATGTAGAAACCTTACAGATTATAATTATTTCATGAATTTGCTTTGTTTTTGCTAAAATCTACGGGTCATATTCCTTATTGTGGGATGACTGGTTAGCCGGTCTTAGCTCCATGTTATTTTGCTGTTAGCACTCGATTCTCCCTTACTTTATCTACCCGTGAAGAGATTAACAAAACACTAGACCTCCGTGGTTTTCGGTTGACTGAGACAATGGCTTAAGCAAGTGTGCAGCTGAGGAAATCCTTCCTGTTGATCCGTTGTCTTTGCAGAGAATTTATTCTTTATTGGAACTAGTAAATAATTAATATATTAAATTGTGA
This sequence comes from Bimastos eiseni, assembly GCA_959347315.1. Classification (NCBI taxonomy): domain Eukaryota; kingdom Metazoa; phylum Annelida; class Clitellata; order Crassiclitellata; family Lumbricidae; genus Bimastos; species Bimastos eiseni. Next base: position 48,148,424 of record OY365807.1, on the reverse strand, counting down.
ATGGATTTTAGTATTGATCGCAAGCACATCAACGACTCAACAGGAATAGCCAGATCCGTAAGAATACTATTTTCAACTTCTTCTTGCTGACGTCAGCATAATTAGCCAACAAGCCTCATAACTCAGCTTCGCATAGCATTGACTTTGAACTAAGCGGCTCCGCTTCTTTGCCTCTTTATAATTAATGTTTCCGTGTAGGTCTATCCGATCACAAGTTTTCCATATGGTGAGCGCTCCCAGTGAGACCGTGGTTTTAATACTAATGCGCCCGATTTGTATATTAATATTTGCACAGTTCTCAGATGATGCGAATGCAAATGGCGGTTGTTATTTTCTCTAAAGTCAGCGACTTGTGCAATTAAAAATTAAAAATGTCCAAAAATCAGAATATAAAGTTAATTGTGTGCTGAAAATAGTCACGTTGGCATAGATTTTGCATAAGGTGATAATTTATTTAGTGAAATTGTAAAAAGAGATTCAAATCAGCTCAATTCATTTTAAACAAATTATATTAAGTATTGAATATTGAGCTTTAAATGTTTCTAGGCTAAAACGTTTCAAACTGCACTTCATCGTTGCTGGTCAGCATATGGTCGGCTAGACCTGTTGAAAACAAAGCACAGTTTCGTATCACTCTCAGTCTCTGAAGAGTTGAAATGCCACGACAGTTTTTATGCATCTGAGACTCATTGCTTCGAAACACCGACACCGTAACATTTCACAGTGCTTTACATGAATTATTGCTCCATATTAATTTTGTTTCATGATTTAGAGCTTTTTTCAAATGCTCAGTCCGAGCTTGTTTGATGTGTTTCACTGATGTTTGGTGTCATTTCAATTTCGTATGAAATTGTCAATAACTGCAAGAGACGAGTGAACCTGACAGTCGAACCATCAGGCCAGCTTGTTTTGCTGTTTCTTGGCACAGAAGGCACAGTTTGTTTCCTGAGAATAAACAATTCCTATAGGCATGCAATATCTATGGAGGAACGTGACACGTGTGATTTACCTCTTTACTCCGGACCAAATGGTTTTGTGGCTCAAACACAAACGTTAAAGTCCAACGATATATAATGCAATTTTACATCTTCACATACGCTAATAGTCATTAGACGATCTACAAAAGAAGGTTTGGTTGATTTAGTAGACTAAAGCTGTGAAGACCAAGAACCTAGCCTAAACTGCTTGCAAATAGATTCAGAAACCTTATCATCGATACTATCTTACACAAAGGCTTAAGCTTAGACTATAGGTATGACGAGACTGCTTCGTGAAAGGTTGGTAAGACATTCATTTATAGGCCTTACAGGCCTCGGTCTCTTTCCATGTCGCGCAGCGTGTGCTAACCTTGCCAACCCGAGTTGAGTGTCGCTTCCTCTCTTTGAACCGCCATTTTGGAATGCACTAGGGTTGTTTACCGGAAGGAAGACGACGCCGGAAGGAAGAGAATGAGGCCATATATCGCTTATTATTCTATGTCGCTGCACGTCAAATTTAGACAGACAATGATCTAATAGAAAAAGAGAGAAGCGATGTCACCGAGAACTAATAAAGCAGCATTAACGAACAACAGAGCGGCAGTTTCGCCAAGCACGATTTCATATCAATTTTTATTAGATCAACTCTGACAAAGTACGTGAGTCCAACCACAGAACCACAGATAGTTTAGCGTCTGTTTTTGTAACTTGAAAAAGAAAAAATGTTAATGATGATAACAGATGGAACTAAAATAACAAACCCAATTTCTGCCCTCTCGATTGATAATTCAACACGCTATAGCCACCACGCTGTCTAACACCTGTTGAGAAGCTTATATATAATTCAGCGTAAAAACAGTGGAATTACAGACCATTCAGTTTATGAAAGCAATAAATGCGACAGATCATTCACGCGGAAACAAATGAAGGTGCTGCATGTGGAAGATGCTTTGGGATTACAACATAGGCTTACATGAGTAGTAAATGTCAACCAAATTGCTACGAGTTGTCAACCCTAATTGTTGAGCATAGAAATATAGGCTAAAATTTTGCTTATCGCAGTTGTTGGCCTAAGCAGAAGCACTTGTGCAAAGACTAATTATTGTCAGCAGACAAAGCAGACAGAGATCGTTGCTCCAAGAAGCGTGGAAATTGTATGACTGATCGATTCAGAAGCAGTGCATCGTCAGTCAAAAACTTCTAAAGCCACATGAGTAGGGCACCAGCTTATTCACGAGCGCTGAAAGCCGCATGCATATGGCGACTTTTTTAGTCTTATAATTATGGATGAAATTTAATTTTGGCTGTTACGGAGACTTACATTACTAATAGCCAACTGCCAACGGGACCACCCCAGACCGACCATTAGCGTAAGGGTTGGCCTCCGATTCATAATCAAAATGCCAGCAAAGGACGTGCTACTGAGTGTGATGGAAGAAGGTCTATAATCTTCAGATATATATTGTCTATATTTACATGCATGCGTATCTTCGAGTTGTCTGTGTGCAATAAACATCTGAAGATAAATGGAGTCAAAACAGAAAACGGGGCCCTATAATGTTTGGGGCCTTTCTGAATTTGAGACTCTTGTGTTGTTTAACCTATATATCATGTCCAAAACAAAACAAAATTTAACTGGAAGTCCTTCTCGCAGGTGTTGTAGACACCGCAATAATGATTAGATAGAAAAACCATTTAAAGAAATTTGAAGATCTTTGATTTTGGCATAAAAATTGCGAAAATATGTGTAGGATACCTTCTGGTAAGAAAATGTGCGCTCTGTTAATCGTAATCTCCAAATTTCTAAAGCGCCACTTTAAAGCTAAGCGCTTTTAAGGAGGGTGTCGCTTTGGTCGAGGATTCACAGGTAGGATGTCAAGTAGTGAGTCTGGCTAAGAGTTCTTGAAAAGGAACTTAAGTTTAGAATGGAAAGCCCGAGGTGTGATGGACAGAGGCGCTAGGGACAGATGATGCTGCATGACGGGAAATGATGGTGAAGGAACCGAGAAGGCCCGAAATTCAGGAGGTAGCTCGTTCCAGAGACGAGGTGCGGCGTTTGATATTGCGCGGTTGGAGAACTTGAGGCGAGATGTAACCGGATGTCGAGTGTGGGTGAAGCAAGAGAACGATCGGGTAGAGCGGGTTGGCTGGATGGTGAGGAGTTCGCAAAGATATTTGGGCTGTGAATATTGATTTTTAGCCAGTGAAGTGATTTGAGGATTGTGAGGATGTGATGATGCTTGGGTGCTCTGGTGACGGCTCTGGCTAATGAGTTTTGGATTAATTGTAAACATTTGACTTGTGTGGCTTCAAGGTTGAGGAAGAAGGAGTTGCAGTAGTCGAGCTTGGAGTGGACAATGGAGGTAGCAATGGTGGAAGTAGTTTTGAAGTCGAGCATGGGTTGGATGCGGCGGCGGTCGCGAATGTGCATAAAACAGGAGAGAGAGAGAGGTTTTGGATGTGATTGGAGAAAGAGAGATGAGGATCGAAGGTGAGGCCAAGATTTCGGACTGGGGCATCCGAGGTGAAGGGAGGGGATGAAGAGTTAGTGGGTAAGTGAATTGAAGTTTCGGGTATTTTCTTGATTTGGTCAGGGAGGCCTATGAGAATAAATTCTGTCTTGGAAAGGTTGAGGCAAAGGAGATTAGATGACATCCATTTGGAGTCTAAGTTTACTACATTCAGTAGTTGTGCAATGGAGGTGGAGAAAGAGGTTGGGGAAAAGGATATATAGAGTTGAGTGTCATCTGCATACAGGTGGTGGTCAACAGAGATGGATTGTATGAGATGACTTAATGGTGTGGTATACAGGATGAAGAGGAGTGGTCTTAGGACGGAGCCTTGAGGGACACCACATGTGAGTGGAAGGGGCTGCGAACAAAGTTTGGAGGCTTTGACAGAGAAAGATCTGGAAGATAAGTAGGATTGGAACCAGAGTAGAGCAGTCCCCGAAACGCCCAGAAGCAAGAGGATAGTCTAGTCAAGAGAAGGCTATGGTCAATTGTATCAAATGCAGCAGAGATGTCGAGGAGGCAGAGGCAGGAAACTTGTTGATGGCTGATGGCAGAGACCAATTTGTTATGTAGAGAGGCAAGCAGAGTTTCTGTGGAGTGGTGTTTAGTGAAGCCTGATTGGTGGGGGTTTAGCAGTGAGTTTGTTGAGAGGTAGTCATTAAGGCGGGTAAGAACAATTCTTTCAGTTAGTTTAGACAGAAAGGAAAGGTTGGAGATGGGATGGTAGTTAGAAAGATTTTCTTTGTCTAGATTTGCTTTTTTCAGTAGGGGAGAGACGATAGATTGTTTAAAGACCATAGGAAAGTTTCCGGTAGAGAGTGAAAGATTGATGATTTTAGTGATCACAGGAACGAGGATTGAGGCACAGTCTTTTAGGAGAGAGGTGGGGATAGGATCGAGTTCACATTGCTTGTTGGGAATTTAGGAGGAGTAGTACTTCTGTTTCAGTGTCAGGAGATAGAATTGAGAGCGATGACTGATGGGAAGGCGGGGTAGGGTTTGGAGAAATCAGTGGAACAGTGCTGGAGGAGTTAGCGGCTAGAAGAGACTGTAGTGTGAGACGAAGAGATGAGATTTGTCTGAGAAGAAAGAGCAGTAGGTGTCAGCGATAGAGGATGTGGAGATGGAGCTGGGCAGTGGTGAGGGAGACTTACGATGAAGAAGAGAATTGATAGCTTTCCAGAGGTGTCTAGGATTGGAGGAACTGGAGTGGATAAGCGAGGAGTAGTATTTTCTTGGCTGCAGCGATAAGGTTATGATATCTGTGTGTGGCTGATTTGAGGATAGACAGGGTTTTTGCTTAAGATGTTGAGTCTTGTAGGTGTGCTCAAGGCGCCTGCGGAAGGTTTTGAAAGCTTGGAGACAGGAGGTGAACTAAGGGTTAGATGTGGGTGAGCTGTGTGTGATAATGAGTGGTGTATGAGTGTCAAGGAGGTTGGAGAGTGTTGAATTGTAACAAGACAGAAGATCATCTAGAGAAGGAGGAGGATTGAGAACAAGTTCGGAGTTAAGAATGTCCTCGATGAAGGCCTGACGGTCGATGGACCCGATGGCACGAGATGAGTGAGTGGTTGGAGGAGGGCGAGGAAAAGACTTAATTTCAAGGTCAACAATGATAAGGTAGTGGTCGGTAATGTTTTGAATTGAGTGTGATAGCTTGGGAGATAGGTGGGAGTCTGCGGAGGTGATAATAAGGTCAAGTGTGTGGTTCTTGATGTGGGTTGGAAAGTTGACGTGTTGGACGAGATTGAATGATGAGAGAAAGCTGAGGAAGCCAGATGCAAGAGGATCAGAGAGATTGTCAACATGGATGTTGAAATCGCCCATGATTATGAATTCGTTAGGAGTAGTTGCAGCGATGGAGAGGAGAGATCCACATTCGTCAAGAAAAACAGAGGGTTTGGAGGAGTAGGCAGAGGAAGTTGGAGGACGGTAGATGTTGAAGACTGTAAGGAGATCTGAGTCGAGTCTGAGCGTTGTGGAGGAGCATTCGAAGGATCGGAAGGTGTGACTGGAAGAATTTGTGGTTACAGCGGGTTCATGGACCAGGAAAGCAGAGCCGCCACCAGGAATTTTTTTAGACTTTGCGGAGGAGGTCATGCGAGGGAAGTTATGAAGGAAGTAGCCACGAGGTAAGGAATCTGCGATGTGTCGATAGTAGACAAAGTGGATAGCCAGGTTTCTTGGAGAGCAATGAGATCTGGTGGGCTAGTGAAGAAGGTGATGTCACTGAAGGCGATGGAATTTTATGGGTTTAGCAATGATCGAATGTTGAGGGAACAGAGACGAAACATCTTGTTGGCTGAGGATTGTGTGTTGGGGCCAGGATTTAACTCAATGTCGCCAGATAGTATCAGGGTGAATAAGATTTGTCGGAGGGTTAATGCGGAATGATGACCTGTGGGACGGCGGATGAGCAGCAATGGTCCGGGTGGAATGGTGTTGGGATAGGAGTACTGTGCTGTGACTGTAGGTAGCGAGAAACATTGGGTCGAGAGAGGTGAAGGTCCGATGTTCATTGGGGTTAAAGGAAATCGGACGAGAAGAAAGGGTATGAAAATTGAAATAAGAAACGGCATTTTGAAAACTAGGTCAAGATGGCGGAATACAGAGACAATGGATGAGATCTGATGTCATACATGCGGGAGAGCTAGAAAATGAATCTTAGGCCATCTGGAGAAGGCTGAGATTGTTTTAAGTAAGAGATTGTTTTAAGTAAAAATTAGAATGATCTGACCTGGTATCCTGAGTTAGATGTGATTGAGAAGAGTGTCTAGATAGACGCGAGTCCGGAAAAATAGAAATTAGATGTAAGATCGAACACAGCACTCGAAACAGCTACGCTGGTACCCTGCCATTACACAGAGACTCATGACACACTTTACGGCATCGCGACTTAAATTATTCTTTACTTAATTCTTATGCTAGAAATTATTACTAACAGCAAATTATAAATTATTCTGTTAATTAGTGATTGATAATGTTGTTATGCATGAGGTGCATGGATTATCAAGTGGTAGGAAGTGAATTGCGTGGTAGCAAAAACGCGAGCCGCCACAACTTTGGAAATATTTTCTGGTGGTCGCAGGACGAATAAGGTTAAGAACCGCTGTTCTGGATGCTCGTAACTGGGATGATGCAAACGCCCCATCCTGTGAAGCGGGTCAATACATCTGTATGCAGCCTGGCTGGACAGAGTCCAAGTGCACGGAAGACTATGATGCGGATATCTTAGGCTCTGGATGTCTCCAGCACTCAACGTGTATCAATGGCACACGATCCAGATCATGTGACAGACATCTGTCTAATACTATAGTCTGCAACCCAGGATGAACGGGAGATCCATGCATGAAAATGATCAGGAATTGTCTGCCTCTCAACATCCTCTGTCTTCCTCAGCCTTTGTTCCTCTGTTTCTGTTTCGTTCTCTATTGTAATTTCTAGTCATCTCTGTCTTTATGTGCCTCTCTTTCTCTGCCTCTGCTTTGTCTCTATATATTTCTTATCCTGCTTCCTCTTTGTCTCTTTCCTGCATTGCTTCGGTTATATCGGTGGCATATAGATATATATATATATATCACTATGGTCCATTTGTCTTTCGTGTATGGGTTCGAATCCAAGGTTCGTCTGGTCATGCTCAACTGACGACTTCCTCTTTTTTGCCAAGTCACATGAAGGTGATTAAAATGCAGTCGCTCATTCGTAGTGGCATCTAAGAATTTGCCTCACACGCTAACATCGAACTGCTTCACGTGTATTTATCTCACGGCCTCGGATCCTATATAAAACTTTATTATATGCAACAAGTTGCGCATGCGTCAACCTTATCTCTATATATAAACAAAAATTGTTTGGGTTGGTCGATTGATTGAATCACTAGCGACGGTCGACGGTTCCGCTTGGACCCTTGCATGTTGACCATGGCTTACTATCGAGACTGGCTCTCTTAAATGAAGTGATTTATCGGTGCTTCAAACGCGTTGGTCGTATACGAGATAGCTATCCAGCTATAAAGGCTGACGGAAGATCATTCTAGAACGGCCGTAAGGAGACCACATGAACTCGCTCTGATCTTAGGGGACATAGGCTTCTAACGCATCTGGAATGTCAAAAAACTGACACTGAATCCCCCAAATAAATTCAAACAATCGCGGACTTGCGACGCTGCCTGACTCAATTTATTCATGATGACCCAAAACAAACTGGCTATTTGTTCCAACGCCTTGCAATTGCAACTCAACACTTCAATTCACTTCAATTCACTTGAATGTACTTCAATGCATTTCAATGCTGTCCGTTGCACGTTTTCTCAGTTGGAATGTGCTGAGATTTAGCCGTTCTGGGTTTTCTCTCCGAACATATTCTAGCAACCTATGAGGTTGCTAGAATCTTACCACCGATCTTACCGCCCTAGGATTATAACAATGACAACAATGACTATAATCGTTGATAATCCTATTTATTGACGGTTGCAAGTGCACTTTCTTCAGGTCAATTTTTTACATTTAGGTTTTCCCATAATTGGTCAAAATATTGTTGTGCATGCGCTTAATCACTGTTAATTGATTCTGATCAATAGAGTCCAGTCGTCGCCTTTACTCTTTCTCTCTGCCTCGAATTTCTTGCATTATCTTGCATTACGTAATTATTCGGTAAGTTGGACCCTTCTGCGTGTATAAGAATATTAAAGGACGCGATTCATCTAAAAGCTTAAATTCACAGCATTCACCTAACTCTGTGTGCGTATGTGTTGTGATAAATTTATGCCTTTTATATTTGTATATAGGCCATAATACAATTATACAAAATATGTATAGACTACATTTTCATTTGTTTGCAGCATTATGTGCTATTTTATGCGACACAGTTTCTGTTAATGGCGGAATGTGGGAAGAGAAGATCATAAAACTACAGTAAAACGGCGCAAATAAATTACTAAACAATTTAATAAAGGAAGACGATTCGGGGCTTCATATGGCGGCTGTAGCTGCCATTAGCCATCGTTTCATTGTCGGTTGGACTGTGCTGATAGATGACAGGGATCGGAACTGGAGATGACAATCGTCGCATAGTGGCGCTACAGTGGCTTTTCATAGATATATATTATGTCCACCTGGTCGAGAAAATGGATTACTGCTGCTGTCCATGGCTGGCAGCTTACACGTGCATTCAGACGATACAAATGGATATAATACCAAATGTAAAAAAAATAAAATTAGCCGGGAGGGAGAACCCTGCTAACAGAACCGACCAGATCAGCAACCCCGAGGCACTAGCTGTAGTTAGGTTTGAAAAAATACAAAGTGGGTGCACGGGCACCAGGGATATGTAGATCGTCTTAGTCTGCGCCCCGGACCTAACTATATATAAACCTGGATTTTAACCAAATACGAAAAATACGCATTCCTTATAACCTAAACAGAGTCGTTGTTATGGAGTGTCTACCGCAATAAATTCAGTCCAGCGATGATTCCGAGGGTTTGGAAAGAATTCCAGTTGACGGAGTCAACACAATGCACAACGCACTTCGTGAAGGATTCGAAGGAAAGAGAACCAAAGGCAGACCATGACTGCACAGACATTTTTTATAAATAAGGATATGGACAACTAGACTTAGACTGACATTGAGAGGAACACTGGACTTGAGGAAAGACCGAGAACAATGGAGATAATTTATTCATGCACATCGCCGACAAACAGTTGGCATTGGGAACTAATGATGACGAAGCATATTTAATCGTTTGTTCGTCCACGTTAACGTGGCAGAAACCCGTTGAAATGCATTGGACAGTCAGCTGCAGTGCCCACATCAGCAAGTAGTTTCGCAATGGTCGTAGATTTTGTACGAAACTCACCTAAAAAGAACGAACTATATTTTTCTGATTTAACGTAATAATTGGATTTGAAATTACAGTCTCTTGCCACATATCCATCTATCTAACAAGTGCTATATTTAGAATTTCTATATTTTACTATAAATAAAAAAATGAGCCACACAAGTCCCAGGAGATTCCATTGATGTGGAATCGGAATGAGAACGATCCAATTCTTTTCATATACACTTTGTCATCTCAAATCTCAAGTCATAGCAGATGACGGGTTGAACCATGGATGCCAACACCAAAACGCAGAAGCAATCAACAGCATTGAAGCGCACAATACATAAGAGATCCACTCGTCATTTCCCCAGAAGACACCTGCAGGCTGCTGGGCAATAGAATGCAAGCGATAAGTACATCAAAACGAATCCAAGACGAAGATTATATACAGACGATCATGGAAATGGATGAAACAGACCAAATGCTCTGCGGCAAATGACGTCAAAATCAAACGCATAGAAACTTCTTCTGCTTTTGCTTATCTGCGTTCATATACAGGTTCCAATACGTACGTCCAATATCGCCATTCGTCACGTTTTCCAGGTCCCTACTTCAATTTTGCTGAGCTGTATCCCTCCTTAATCATCCAGTCCAATAACATCATCGTCCGAAATATTTCTCCCCCCACTCTTCCCTCAAATAAAATTCTTCTAAGGAGTCTTCCTTCATATTCTGCGTCCAATTCTAAATATTCGTATCTGGGATGTGTTTCGTTCACCAGCTGTTGCATCTCGATTCACTTGTCTTGCGTTCCATCAAGATGACTCTTCCTTCCATCCTTCGCCATATTATCCACGACTCGAATGAATCCAATATCCTCATGGCCCATGTTTCCGATCCGCTTGGCTCCATGGTTGATGACCTTTGATCCGATAAATCACGCAATGATTGGCTGATGACCTATGTCATAAACCCAGGCATCGCGAAATGAATGAAAGATGATTGGAAGATGACCTAATTGATCCCAACGATCACTTTATAATTGGATGATGACAAATAATACGATCCAAAGAATCACAAGATGATTGAATGATGATCGATATGATCCAAATGATAACGAGATGATTGGGTGATGTCATACAAGATGATAATGAACTTGTTGTCTGATCAGAGATCAGTGAGGAATTTAATGCATATGAGGTGCCGTTTATTCTTTGAGGAGCGACCCTAAATCAGTTGAGTTTCATTCTTCTTCGTTTACCACTCGCGTTTCTTCTGCAAGACAACTATGCGTTTATTAGAAACAGCTGATGCCATCGAAAGCCAATAAGCATTAAGCTAACCATCGGTCTTTCATTGCTAGGATTAGCTAAATTTTATTAAAAACAACCGATAGCCATTCAGAGCCAATAAGCTCTCGCTCTGTATAACCAACCACCAGGCTAAATCTATAGCCTGCACAGATACGTTTCTTGGTTCTTGCACAAAAGACAGTAAGTTGATTAATATACAGTGATATATCGCAACAAATGCACTTCAACGACAAACATTTCAATCCTCTCTAATCTATCAGGATCAGGATTGAAAGAAGTTGACGCGTAAAGAGAATGTATATATATATATTATATATATATATATATATATATATATATGATATACGTATCACTTACTAAACAGCAAACAAATAGCACTTGACAACGATATTCGGTTCAGTTTGGTATTGTTCCCCTTGCTCTTAATTAATTGTGTTTTGTTCATTAGATCAATTAAAATAGAAACTGACACTAAGGCTCCCATGTACATGCAAACCGGGTTGGTTGATAGCAGATGCCGAGGCATTGCTAAAACACTGCAGGGCTGTACTGCAATACAACCCGTCCACAGGTGGCTGATAATATTATAATGGAACGCCCCTCAGTATGAAAGATAGCTGCGAAATAAGTGAGGTTTGTCCCCGACGAATAAGAAGTCGCGGACCAACAGCGGCAACTCCACCGCGGTGCTACAGTCAGTGGCAACATCTCCTTCATGAAAACTGCATGTACACACATTGACGGAATAATTATATGGCACCATCACAATAAACCTGGGGCCCACGGCCCCAGAAGAGCAGGGCTAGGAGAAGAAAAACTCTGATATTTAACTGCTACCTCGCCTGTAGTGAAAGAGGGGAATAGGCGACGATAGTTTTAACATTATTCTAACATTATTTTAACATTATTCGCGCTATAGTTTACTTTGGTTCTGATTAATGAAACCACAGATATTATTATCTGGGATTTAACCAACCAAAACGACATTTTACTGTAATAGTAACGGTAACTGTAATAGTAACAGTTGTAACTAATATAGTACGCCATCCTAATTATATTTGAATTTGTAATATTAGTAACATTTTTGTAATTGTAATTGTCATGTCATACTGTTATCATGTTTCAATTGCTGAAACCAATTTATGATCATTTAGTCCTGTTTCTTATTTCTTTAGCAGTTTTCTTATTTACGTCCCCATATATGGTCTCTTATCAATTCTTTTTCTCTTTGCTTTTTGCTGAGGAATCCAGCGGTCCAATTTTCATGGCCCGACCCGATCCAACCCATCCAAAATGACCCGATCCGACTTTTGAAGCCAAATATTTGACCCGACCCCACTCGACCCATGAAGTGCACGACCTGCTCCAATCCAATCATTGTGCTAACTACACTAATATTATTTTCCGTCAAATTCTAATGTCGCTTATAATTATTAAACGTATCAGAAAAGATGCTCTTCGTTTGTTCCATTCATTTCCATGACCACGAACCACGAACTATCTTTATTCACAGAATACAAACATAAAGAACACTTATGCAAAAGAAAATATACACAGAATACATAACAAACGAACCATAAGTATAAATAGAGTGTAGGGGCCCCTGAAGGGATCGAATGATCCCGCTAGCTAGGGGCTCCTAGGTACAAATAATAGTGCTAATACATCAAATCAGGACGGATTTAGACAGAACAGTGTGTAGAATAATAGTTTTAGGTAAATGATAATAAAAGAAAACAGTTGGCTTAGCTTAGCCAGCAATGAAAATAAAGAATAAGGAGAAAAATCAGAAATACTATATGATTAGGGGAGAGCTAAAAGCATGAAAGCTGGTGAGAGGAGTTTATGCTGGTTAAGAAACCGGCAGTTGCAGGTGCTTAATCAGAGTATGTAGAGATTAGATAAGAACGCAGGTTGCGCTTAAATATGGCCAAACAAGGAGACTTACGGATCTCTAAAGGTATATCATCCCATATACGGGATAATACGGGCACCAGTAAATTTTATGGAAAAAAGACGAGTGTTAGTGCGAGCGAAAAATGTATGGTAGGAGCTAAAATGCCTGGTAAGGTGAGTGTGGATATCTGAGCCTAAGGTAAAAAGATTTATATATACAGCCGGAAGGAGACGATTAGTGAAGCGATACATAAATTCAGCTATTTGGCTAGATCTTATCTGCATAACTGTTAGAAGACCAAGCTCCACAAACAGAAGGCCAGAATGAGAGTGGGAAGAGGTATCAGCGACTATTCAACCTAAATTTACCTTTTCCATAAATTCACGCAAAAAGATACCGCATTTTACTAGGTACGTAAGAGTCCAGGCTGCATACCTAAGCGTTGCATCCTTAGCCAACTCAAACGCTTGTGTCCATTGACCTTTCGGTTTATCCATAAATTATTGAGAAAGTATTCCACACGATATTTTGACGGAACAAATCTGATGTTTCCCTAATTCTTCGCTCTAATAATTTCGTTATATTCAAGTTAGCTGCTGGGAACTGATTGACACCAGGGTTCCATGTGGACCGCGGCGGTCACATCCGGACGGCGGCTTATTTAAGAGATTTTAATCTCGACCCTTAGAGGTTTGGCGTCCATTCAAACGGACGAGCGGTGGTGAAGGTATCCTATATAAGACCAAAATGCAAAATTAGGTTGGTAAAAGTAATAAATTACATGGCTACTCAAATGACAACCACGTAATTGTCATGCTATATCTCTGTCGGAATCTTTCTATCTCTATGTCTCAAGCTCTCACTTCATCTTTCTCTGTATATGTAGTTAATACGAGCATATAATATACATAATAATTTTATTCATGTACATCTTGTCTCGTATCAATTAGCTGCCCTTCTACAGCTTTCAGAATCGCCTGCATGCTTCGCCTGAATGGTTAGCTGAAATGAACCCTTTACAATGTAAAGAGGTATAACCTTTCAGTGCCCGATTCTTTGCCTTAGAAGTCAATCACCTTTGTCTACGGTTCTATCGGCTTTGCAATAGCCTTGGGTCTGTCGTTTTCCTTCAATCATGTGCGCTTAGCATCTCTTGTCCATGAACGCATGAATAAATTTGAAGATGTAAAACGCTACGAATCATTATCACGAGCACGCAGTTGAAATTAAGCTCTGCGAAAAAAATGGTAATGGGCTGGATTTGGACCCGAGACAATCCGACCCGATAGGATCTGGACCCGACCCGACCAGACCAGACCCGCCGAATGTACAGATATTCGTGACCCTGCCTGGCCCGATCCCGTCCAGACCCGAAACGCGGATCGACCCGACCCGTGTACAACTCTGTGAGGAATCAATTCATGCCTGCAGAATTATGGACTTTTGTGATACTTCGTCTCACCTCGTATCTAATGTCCATAGCGACGACTTTGATTTTTGTATTTTCTCGCTTTGTCTCCTTAATTTGTGTTAAATCTCGGTATGTTGCATGGCCGTGAAACTCTAACGAAGAAGTGACTAATATTAACTGAAACTGCGGTTAAGAGAGTGTTTCATCGAATTCAACAACGCATCTGTATAGATAGTGTTTTTACACATATTGCAAATTATGATACGTAGTCGTCACCTGTGTTGCTGAATAGACAGGGCCATTTATTTCTAGCATTGAATAATGCAGCAGCAGCCTATAGACATTTAAAAGATATTAAGATCGTCTGACTTAGCTACATAAGCACATGACATGAAACAAACGGACTGTTGCTGCTGTCCATGGCTGGCAGCTTCCATATGCATTCAGACGATCCATCACGTATTTTTCAGCACCGTCAGCATAAAGTTTAACAGCAGCAAGACTAAGTGTTGCTTTCAGACAGGAAGCGGTAAATTCCGCTTTGCTCCTCAGTAGTCGATCATGTATAATGTACAATGTGAGCGACGACCGTAAAACTCATGGGCGATTCCCGCTAGCAAATGTAAATGGCAGGGCTGTTAATATCGCGATAAAGTATCGCGATACTTTGTTATCGCGATACTTTTGTCAGTATCACAGCGAGTATCGCGATAGTTTTATTTTGCTGGTATCGCATGTGTATCGCAATATCTATTTTTAGCCTGTCAATGATACTCGATACCAATACTTTTTCTCACTGAAATTTATTTGGTTTCTTAAGAAATATTTAAATATGCGAATTCAACAGTTGCGCTTTGATAAGTTTAGGCCTATTTATATGTATATATATGCATATATATATGTATATATATATATGTATAACCTCTTTCGGCCGTATAAACATTGGCTCGAACAGACGGAATATAGGCCTAAATAAAGAAATGACCGGAGTAGGCCTATGTTCTTTTGCGTTCACTGGTAGAATTGGTTGCCTAATTAATTTTAGAGTGCTTGCGAATTTAGTTGATCTTGATAATGAATAGGACTGAAGAAACGATTATTGCAAGTGCGACATCAGAGCATTGTGTTCGAGCTGCGTGCCTGAAGGCTGCTTCAAAGACATTGTGATTGGACCAAGCACCAATATGCACAGGACTGGAAAGTTCCCATGTTCTTTCGTGTCAACAGTTTTTGGGCGATATTCAGGAGCCAGAAATGTTATATCCTTTTAAAATAATAAGCTGATTCATCAACCTTTAGCCGTGAAGCCAAATTTACGAATGACCACCGGGTATGTCAGCAAAATACAAAAAATCCCATTGGAGGTTTAAATCACCATAATTTCAAATAGAATAAAAGATAAAAGTTTAGATTGGGGCGCGAAATCTGTGTTTAAGAGAAAAGCGTGTACACGGAAATTTGACGAGTAACCATTCCTCTTATCTAGATTCCTTGTGATTGGCCCAAGCGATTCCTTGGGAAATTTTCTATAATTATCGGTGCATGAATTATAATTTATGCTAAGATCGAATTAAGCAAGCATATTAAAAAGCATTGGTAAAAGTATTGGCATTGGTAATGCAATACTTTTCCTAAAAAGTATTGGTATTGGTATCGCGATACTTTTAATTAGGAAGTGTTGGTATTGCTATTACAATACTTTTTTCAAGTATTGTTAACAGCTCTGGTAAATGGGCGCATTCTAGAGCGATCGTATTACCTCGACTATGCTCAGTTTTCATGAATTGTGAGGTCAGCGCCCAAAACCCATAATTAATTTTTGTTGCTTGCTAGTTATTGAGTTAAAGGCCGAAATAGGCCAGAAAGGTCAAAAACATGGAAAACTGTTTTATGCTATATTCTTACAAAACAAGATGTCTATTTTCAATATCTGAAAGTAAATATGTTGAATTCAAAATATTGAGTTGGAGAAAAATGACTTTTATTACATGCGTTCATTGCTATAATTATATATGCGTATTTTATGCCATTAGATAAGTTACAGCTGTGCATTTAACAATGCTTGAACATATGTATGATGAATTCCTGTGAGCTGAAAAACTAGTCAAAAATAATTATTCTTTGAGGTCACACTTCGACGTTCTGTTGGAAGACAAGTGCGTCACACGAAGCTGAGAAGGAGGTTGAAGAAGATTAAGATCAAGTGAACACCGTGATCACAAAATATGTAGAATTATGATGGAGACAGTCTGAAAATGTCTCTATTTCAGTCATCTTCAGTAGCTGCAGTCAATCAGGCAGCAGCAGTACCAGCTGCTCTGCCTCCTCTCCCTACGCTCTCTGGCCAGGGCCGGACTCGGACGTCCCCTGGACATACAGTTAATCTCTGGACAATACCTCCAATGGGACCCAGCGCTCGTGAATAAATTGATGCGTTGAGCCTAGCTTAAGAGTAACGCCTTTGAAGGTCGAGTTTACGATTACGCTTAGTTGAGGAAAGAGGGGAAAAGAAGAAGCTTTCAGTTTCAGCCAAGCAAGACGATTTGTCACAGACCTTGAGGTAAGAAGTGACGAAAGAAGTCTGTCAGTTAATAGGCTATATCATATTAAATTAAAAAGCCTCTAGGCTTTGAGATTGGCCGATCTACTTAATGACACTCTAAAGTCTAAACAAAGGCTTAAAGTGTTATTACTAATAGCTTTACGTCTACAGGAAAGTGCAGCACCAGGTGATATCGCCTGAGGTTTCGTTACTGCGTCATGCAAATCAAATATAAGAAAGTTACTTTCCCGCGTTTAATTCAACTCCTGGAAAGTGGAAACCGTCTCTGGTGTTTGCGTTTCTATCCAAATTACTTTCTAGTTGATTGCGAATCAATGCATTTCTGTTGTTGTGATGATGATAATGATGATGATGATAATAACAATAATTGCACTTTGTTTTAGTTATCATTTGTGAGTCTACTCAACCAGGTCTACAGATCACTGGAATTAGACGACGGGCAGACGCCTGCAGAGGTATCAGTTTGGCTAAAGAGCGAATTGGTAGACGTCTGAACTTTGAATATCAGTTATAATTGGCGAAATATCATTCTAACCGTATGTCCTCGGTCGTTTCTCGGATTGGCTTTCGCATGCTCTCTCCGCCAGTATTTGTTTGATTAGCTAATGACCTTCTTATCTACAGCCGCCTGAAAGACTGCATCCTTCTTCGACTTATTTTCAGGAGTTCACCTGTCAGTCTTTCTAAAGCTGATTTGTAACAACTTGAGGCGTTTCTATGATAATCGGATTAGCTAGCTGGCGATTATTATAGCATTGTGATCATAACTATCTACATCTGTATCAGCATGTTGATCATTGCGACATATAAGCCACGGTCATCGCCCTCTAAAGAGGCTTTAAGATAAACTGAAGCCAAATCTCACCGTCTACATGTATAGCCTATTGCTGTGGCCGTTTGCACGATCTAAGTTTGTTACCATGCCAGTTGAGCCAATTGACGCTGTCAACCTACAAACGCGTGACCGATTAGAACGTTACAAAACATCCCAATTTTTTAATTAGATGTCATAAAATAAACACAATTTGCTGGGTGTATATCATCATCATCATCGTCGTCGTCGTCGTCGTCATCATCATCATCTACTCGCTCCTTTCAGCGCTGCGTTCATGTAACATGACGAAAGGAGATCATGACGAGCGATTAACGATCGAGAAGGATAAGAAAAAAATGCAGAACGCAATAGTTATAGCTCCGTCACGTCATAATTTATAACCTTGGTTGCCTGTGTTATGCGTTAGTGTGGCACAGTGGCCGATCGGTTAGCGGGGTCAGCCCGTAACGTTCAGTCTGCGCTGAGCGAACGGGTTCAACCCTCGTCCGGTGAGTCACTGTGTAAGAACCTTAAGTAAGTCCTTCGCCCACCATTGCTCTGCAGTACAACTGCAATTGCGCCGTCGAGGCGTGTGTGTGCAATTCTGAGCAAAAATTGTTGGAAGAAGGGCAGTATCAAACTTAGGTAATAACAGATAAAGAACGAGGTATCAAAAGTCATATTTATTATAGCGAAAGAATATTAAATCGTCGATTGAAAGTTAACAGTGGTCACGAAGGAATAACAACGCACACATATTAGTCCTAGCATAAACACGAAGACGATAAGTTCTGGCTGCCCGTGGTTTGTAACAAGTCCAGCCAACAAATCCGTCAAGCTTAGGTCCACTTTTATGGATGGCTATATGCTGTGGTCTTAACGGATGCCGTCTGAATAGGGCGAGACGCAGTCAGTTGAGGTCCATAGGGACGGACATTATAACAAATGATGGAAACCCGACTAACCAGACATGATATGACCAACATTGATCTGCAGGGCGTTTTGACTACTACCCAGCCAGCACACCAGCATCGGGCCAATGTATGCCCAATATCACAAACGATGCTAGGGTTGTCCCTTTTGTGTAGATGTATATTCCATGTGTCCTTTTTACAGTCATAGAATATGCAATATGACTTAATTCCGATCTACATATTTGAACGTGTCAGGAAAAAAAAATTTTCATAATGTTAGTACTTTGATATTATTAAATATCCAATAATTTTCAACTTCAGATCTGCATCTTAACAATAGATGTTCTTTTAACTTAATTTACTTTTTGGCATATATTAGCAAACCAGGGACAAATAATTTTGTGTAAGTCGAGATTTATATATTATATAATTCCCATTCAGTTCTAATGCATGTGACGCCTGTCGCAACATTATGACTTTCACGCAGTTAAAAAAACTCATTAACAAATGTTTCAAGTCGTCACTTTCTTGTATAACACATTTTCTCTACACACCGGACTTTGAATCAAACTTTCTTTGTTTCACTAAACTGTCAGTTTAATATCTTGGTACACTTGATGACAACAAATAACTTCTAAGAAAAGCCGGAGTTTTTTTAATAGGGCTTACTGCAATGAACCAAACCCAGGAATTAAATGACTCAGGAAAACTCAACCATTTCACCAGCGACTTGTTTCCCCGTTTCCGTTTTTTATCTTTTCTATTCTAAAAATTTCTTGAGAATTTTTTTTTAGCTCCTGTTCGTAAAATGAGCCCTGTGTTTCCTCACCATTATAATCAGTAATCTTATAAGTTGGTGGAACTTGTGCAATTGTGAACATTTCCTCAGTCCATCTAGGTGTATATCCTTTTTCAAATATATTTTTCTTCTTCGTTATTCTAACTTTATCGCCTACCGAGAACTTAGGCTGTATGGGTTCTGAAATTTCACTTCCATTCAAGCTCATCCAAACAGCCTTTTCATTCATTTTCAAACTAGCTTTAGAGGGCGTCATTTTAATAGAAGAATGCCTATTTTCATTATAATTACTAACCATTTCACCCAACACATCGATATATTTTCTTGTTGAATTAGCTGTAAAGTACTTAAACATTTTCTCTCTCATCGTTCTGTTCCAACGCTCAACAACGCACGACTTTTCTTCATTCTCCATAGAATACAACTCTACTAATCTCTTAACGTCTTTATTATAAAATTCTTTACCCTTATCAACCCACATCTTGCTTGGTCTTCTACCGCTTTCGAATATTTTCACGATGCCACTAGCCGTAGATTTTCCACTCTTATCATTTAATGGTACGATCCAACCGTACTTGGAAAATAAATCTATTACGGTTAGCAAGTATTTCACGCCATCGTTATCTTTAGCAAAAGCCTGCATATTGACTAAATCAGCAGCCCATATTTCATCTATTCCACCAACGTGCACCTTTCACGTCCTAAAACGTCTTACTACAGGCTTATGTAACTCATCCGCGAGTTGGTCGGTCCATTGTAATTTTAGGCTTGTTGAACCTAACCCGAGACTTGCTTTGGTAGATAATATAGGTTTGACAAGACTTCTTTCTATTCGCTGTCGTAGGCTAGGATTAGGAATATAATTCAACTCATTAACCATCACTCTATCGGCGACATTCCTAGAAGCTGTATCGGAGTGCTGGCTGTAAGCAAAATCATGATGACATGCAGCGTTGTCGACTCTATTGACGGGCTTCGACCAATCCTTAGGAGTTCCATCGGAATTCAACCTCAAATCAAGTCTAGTACCAGGACCAGAAAACGAATGTCCCGGCAAGTGCATCTCACCTGGATATTGAGCCCACGGCAACTTAATACCGCTGGTAGCCGAATTTAAAGATTCAACTAAATCACCACCTTCAGAAGACTTCACGAATTGTGTATTTGTCTTTCCACATATTTCACATGTGCCTCTAAGCATTGACCTTCCATTCTTCTTTGTAACATTTTGAATATTTTTAGTTTCAGTACGAGTTTTACACTTTACGCAATACATCCCTTTTAAATACAATTAGATATATTTAAAATGGAAGTCAAAGATTTATCGTGGAACGACATATTATCTAAGAGACTCAATCATCCTTTTTTACCTAGAAATATAAGAGGGTTAATCGTAGGAAAGTCTGGATGCGGTAAGACGACTCTATTGTTGAACCTACTTCTAAGACCTGGATGGTTATACTACGACAATCTGCAAGTATTCGGAAGATCTCTCTTTCAACCAGAGAATAAAATACTCAAGCAAGCATATGAAGAAAAAAATACCGAAGGAATCCATCATCGGGCTATTCGGGTGCCAAGACAAAATCGCGAGAGAAAATGTACCACCATCATTCATCATTGAGAAAATGGCTAAACACTCGGCTAAAAAATCTTATATATCTTCCAAGTTCTTCGAATCGTCTGAAGATGTGTCAATTCCGAGAGATTTGAATCGTGAAAGAAGAACCTGATGATTTTCGATGATTTACAGTTAGAAAAGCAAAATAAAAATATTAATCGCATCTACAACGATCACGTAAGTACAGACATGCCTAAGGATGAGTTTAAGAAACTATGTAAAACAGCCTGGGAGCAACCTCATGGATTTGTAGTGATAGATCAAACTAGTAATAAGAATAATGGCAAGTATAGATGCGGTTTCGATGAATTCTACATTCCATTATAAATAAATCTTTTATATTTAAAAAATGGAATCACTTCTACAAAAGATTGCAGACAACACCGCTCGTTACACAGAGCCAAAGTTATCGTTTCACATATTATTAAGTGATAAGAGTTCACGAATAAGGACCAGATTCAATCCGTTGATTCAGTTCGATAAAGTTAAAAAGTACGAAATGGCTCTTATCAATCTGGAAACATATTTTTCATTTCCAAACATCGACGCGACTAACAACTTTTCGTATTCGCCGAATTTTGAAGATATGTGGGTTACTATAACCATTCCCGAAGGTTGTTGCGAAATACAGACATTAACGAATACGTCTAGAGAATCATGAAAGAAAACGAGCATTATGATATGGTTAACGAAGAATACAATATTAAGATAGAAGCAAACAGCAATACGTTGAAGACAGTTGTACATATAGCGGGGAATTACTCCCCCCCCACATGGTTGATTTTTGGGCGTTGAACTCTATCGGGAACGTCCTCGGTTTCGACAGGCGACGTTATTCAACAGAGTATCAAGAATCGGAGAATATAGTGGACATAATGAATGTCAGTAATCTGAGGATAACGAGTGATATCATCGGGGCTTCCTATAGCAACGGAACGACTGATAATATAATTTATTCCTTTTTCCCGAATGTAGGGCTCGGCTATAAGATTATCGAAACGCCGAGGAATTTGATATATCTTCCAATCACCCTATCCACGATATCGATGATGGAAACGTCTCTCACCGATCAAAATGGCCACCTAATTAATCTGCGAGGTGAGGCATTATCGATACGGTTTCATATAAGAGAGGCTTAAAAAGTTTTATAGTCTTATATAAAAGGACTCGATAAAACTTGAATTCCATTTTATAATATTCTTCGATATTATAAAATGAATAAACAAACACTTATCGCCTTCAGAAAATATCTTAAATTCAGCAGGAAATATTACGAGAACGGGAAAAGAGAGAAACAATCTGTAAAAAATATCAAAAGAGTGTTAAAGTAGTCTATGCGTTGGGAGGTTTGTTTGCCATGACATCTTCTGGACTCGGTGCATTAGGTGTAACTTTTCTAAGTACCGTCGTAGCCGCACCACCTGCAACAATCGTGGTATCTTTATCCGTTGGAGCCGGAG
Organism: Bimastos eiseni; assembly: GCA_959347315.1. NCBI lineage: Eukaryota > Metazoa > Annelida > Clitellata > Crassiclitellata > Lumbricidae > Bimastos > Bimastos eiseni. The sequence goes on along the minus strand of OY365807.1, from coordinate 48,126,323 downwards.
CATTGTGTTTAATAGGAAACCAAATCCACCGAATATCATCGCTGCGGCAAGAAAAACATGCAAAGATCAGGACTATAGCTGAAGGGAAACTCAATTCGATCAGCAAACTTGTTTCGAAAGCCTTAGATGATAATAATATCTCAAACTTGGAATATTCTGTTATTCTAAGTGAATTCGAGAAATTTAATCAGACGAAGGGAGAGGTTAGGAGTAAAAACAATGCCAACATAGATGAAGCGACAAAACAATGGTCCTAATGATCGTTCATTAGGGAAGAGGTATTGAATACAAAGTGAACGTAAATTTACGTTTTTTGTTTTACGTTTTTTATGTTTAAATATTATGTTTCCAAGTTAAAAATGTCGTTTCTAAAAATCAAAGACCCAGCAAACGTGATTTTATCGTTGAGAACTTTCTCAAGATGAAGACAAATATTAGACAAGACTCGTTATCTGAGAAAATGGGGGACATTGGGCTTCAGCGAGAATTAACAAAAAAGCGTACAAACCGTTAATCGACTCGCAGTCTGGAATATCCAAAGAATTAAGTACTATAAAAGAGAACTCTATGGCAACCACTGCCGCACTTCGAGCATTGCCAGCTTCGATATCGTCGTCGTTGAAAGCGATCCAATTCCCGCAGTATCCGTCGATAGACGTGTTCGAGGATGATCCCGTTTCAGATATTAGAACTATGGAATTAGGTGATATCGCTACAAAATATTTAAAGGAATATGCCTCGAACAAAAAGCTGACGGATACGACCTTTGGAATATACTCTACAGGCGGTCGATTTTACATCGGGGACAGCCCAATAACGATCGAAGTTGATAATATAACTATCGGAGATGTTATCTATAAGGGAACTTCGGGACTTTGGGAGTTATTGACAATGGCAAAACCAGACAAGACGATATACGACATAAACGATCTCAAAGACTTGAGTGAGATTTTGAATGTGACAAACGCAATCCGTCGACCTGATAATCCGAACAAACCCAAGTCGTCTAGAAGCGAAAATATAGGGAAATCATTCAGCCGTTATGGGAAGGTAGGTTCTCAACGGGCGAAGGAGTCGTAGTTCTTCCGCAAGATCGTAATGAGCTAGTGGATATGTTAACTCTTCGATTCGCTAGCTTCAGAGCGTGAAATACAGGATTAAGAAACGAGATAGTTGGTATCTGCGATGAGTTACTTCGACAAAATGTGATAAATGCGTCAGAGTATAAATATTTAATGATACAATTATAAAATGATTGTCATAACTAAGATACTAAATGATACGTCGTAGAAGGCGCTGGAATATCTGATACGATATCGGAATTTTTCAAAAGAATATTATCTTCGAATGCAGCGAGACAGGTAGCAACAACCGCATTGAGTGTTGGTAAAGACGCAGCAACGGAGATTGGATAAAAGCTATAGATGTTGGTAAGACCGTTGCCATCAATGCCGGGAAGCAATTGGTGGATAAAGCAGCGGCAAAAATGTTTAACCCACCGCAAGCAATTGTACTTAGCCAACCGAGCAAAGATACGTTAAAGGGTTTAATATCTCCACATGGAAATACGAATATAAATAATTTACTGTCTGGTAACGGCGGCGCCGTGTCGTTCCAAGATTTAGTGCGTGGATCTGGAATGAAGTTGGCTTAAATTTAAAACTATTGATAAAGCGCAATCCTCGTTTAACTAATATTTCCTTATTTTCTTCATTCGTAAATTTATCGACCACAACCTCTCTGCTAAATGAGATATACTTTTCTTCGTTGTTAGGAATGCAGCTAATCTTTTCGTTATCATCACCTCGTAATTTCTTTACGAATAGATAACTGTCGTAACCGGATAGATTATGAAACAATACTGGGGAAAACTTGGGAACTTTATAATTTAGATTACAATTCTTATGAGTGGCGTCTCTATATTTTACAGTTAAGTGGCAATGGTCTCTAACTCGATCTTTACCCAGTTCGCCTTCGCATATGTGACAAACGATAGCGGAATCGAATAGCGCCTGTTCTTTCTTTCCGAATATCATTTTCTTAGGAAATTTAAATCGATCATAAATATCTGTTATATTTTATATAAGACTATCTATGAATAGGTGTGCTGCATCATGGTCTTCGCTCTTTGCTGTGAGCGTCACAGGAGCTTGCGATATAGGTCACCGTCAAAACATTTTATATAATAACAGAAAGAACTTGGGACATGATTTTGATATCTGTTGGTGTAAGACATTTTGGGATCTGGTTGACAAGTGTCTATAGGTTTAATGAAAGATTCAAAATCGGCGTACACGACAAAGAGAACTCTCATCTTTCTATAATAATTCTTAAAATACAACATAGTTCCTGGTCCTGGAAGTTCTATCTTTTGAGCGGCGTGTTGGGAACAGTACTCGGTGTGTTTTTTTAATGACTCTAGCTTTTCATATCCTCTCAAACATCTTTTACAATAGTGCATCGAAGTGTATGAGTTTGCGTTATCAGTCAGTTGAAGTTCTTTATCCAGCAATGATGCTTCTTTTGTCCGTCGGAAATGAGTAATAGGGCTACACTGATATCGCTCTCGTGCTTCGATAAATATAGTGGGAATAGGTAAACATCTTTCTTTTGACCAAAAACACTAATACTAATATTATGATTTCTCTCAAACTTACTTATCCCGTTAGCATCCGCTGCGACTGGGAATTCAATGCTGGACCAATCAAGTTCCTCATACTGTTTAATTAATTCTTTCGTAAGTCTTTCAAAATTTTTATCAACAGGATTTAAGGCTCTCGTTATACACCACTTGAAGCATTCTTCGTCTTCGTTCTTGATATTGATAATACCCCTTTCATTCGCTAAAAATTTCGGTAGTGGAATGTAAGAACTACCCTTCAGCGGTTTATAAACAGCCGTATTGATATCCAGCTTTACAACTGCTCTGAACCTTCAGTTACTACCACGCATCTGGAAGGTAGCCATTGATTCTATGATTTTATTTTTCGCATTGTTGTAAATTTCACTGGTATCAGTAGAGTCTAAAACCTCTTCAGTTATCGAGCGGAATGGTATATCTCTGGAATCAACTTCACCAGATTTCATGTCAACGCGCTCCATTGAGCAGGTGAGGATACAATTGACCTTAGTCTGTCGATTTCTTGTCAACAGGTCTACCACTTGTGCTCGAATGATGTTAAAAAAGATGTGGCGTCAATTCCGTTTACTCCTTCGATCGTGTATTGTTTCGTGAAGTCCTTGATAGCTGTGGCCGTTTCTTTTATTTCGCGTGTTTTCATAAGAATTTTACCGAATATAGAATTGACTTTGGCTTTCACTTCTTCTATCTTCTCGTTCACCTTTCTCTTTGGTTCTTCGGGTATGTACCCTTCAATCCACATTGCGAATGTATTAATCGCGGATTTGGTCTCATCAAGGACTTTTCGTACCGCTGAGACCGGTATAGGAATGAATGTTGGTATTCCAATGTTGGAAATGGGCGTGTCAAGCAAACTGTTCTTTTTAGTATCGGATGAGATCGGGGCTAAATATGAGGTGATGAGTGTGTTGGGCACATTGGCCTCAATTTTACTAATCAAATCTGCTTTACGCAGTCTCGTATAACCAACCATACCTTTCTGTTTCGCAATTTTTCTTAATTTGATCACAGTCTCCTTCGAGTATTCCATTTTATATTGGGATGATATTTCTTTAAGCTGCTGTGAGTAAATATTTTCATTCATTTTATATTTTGCAAGATTTTTTGTTTGTTAAACTGATCATCGAAACTGCTGACTCATCATCGAAACTATTGGAAATTCCCGTGACTTTTGACGTATTTGTTGCTGTTTTGACCTAGGGTTTAGGTTTGTGCTTGAATTGTGACTCATTATCGAAACTATTGGGCATTTCTCTGACCTATTAGACTGTATTGGTTGATGTTTAACCTAGGGTTTAGGTTTTTGTATGAATGGGTTTTTGTAACCTAGTTAGAGGTTACAAATACGTTTTTTTAACCTATTAGGTGGACGAATTGACCAACATTATGGTCAATTGAGCTAGATAGCCCGTTTCCCTACTATTGGTGAAAGTAATTATTGCAAGTTTAATTTGTGCAGTAACAGTGTTGTAGTGCATTTTTTGTCACATGACTGCCAAGTAAAAAATGAATGGTCCATGTACTGCACCAAACGTCAGATGTTACGATTAACCAGTTAAACCTTATACTTGTGTATAGCTTGGCAACGTAAAATACTGGCAGTAGCCATTTTGCAACAGAAATATTTTGCATTTACTATTGCTGCCATTGAAAATACATGCAGCATTATTTATAGAATTATATCGTTTTGACTCGTACATGACAAGAAATGTACACATTATGAACATTTGTCGTGTAATTATTGTGTCATAATTTATATCTGATACTGAACGTTGTGACTCATGTGGATTGAACAACTGATATGTCTTATAAAAACCGTGATCCATCTTGGTCTAAGCACTGTCCATTTACCTTGACTTGTTGTGATACAACCGAGAAGTCTGGCTTGGAAACTGGGAGAAGTTGAGGTGGAGTGACAACCCATCGCATTCTGCTGATTTAAATATGTATAGGATGCTTGCTATTCGAAGCCGTTGTCATAAATAGATGATCGATTATTCGGTCTCTCATACATCATTGCCAAGGACTATCCGTATTTTAGTGGTTACCGATCAGTGCAAACGCGTTCTGTCTGCATGTCTGTATGTCTGTCTATCTGTCTGCGTGTCTCCTTCAATTTCTGTCCATATGTCTAGATCTATTTGCTGACATCAACATTTTCCAATCGCATATTCGACCAGAACACCAGAAGATCCTCTAATTTTTCAACATCCGGGTCATCAACATCCGGTCGCCCCCATATTTCGCTCGGAAAGAATGTCTTCTTTTATTGGATTTTAAGCCGTTTACTTACAAATGTCTCGTCTGTTCGTGGATATGTTGCGACCGATTCCGCATCTCTAATGCTTTCAAGCCAACCGCGAGGAATATTCCAGTTATGGATGATAGTTATGGCACCCACGATAATCGCCATGTGCCAGCCGACACGTGTCCGACAGCAACTTAAAGCGAACATTCTGGATTTTCACTTTCAGCGTGCTTCTCCTGTGAGACTTCATTGTGGGACTTTAACGCTTCGACCAACACAACTTTTGTTGTCAAGAAAATCGCGGATGCGGTCTTATCTGGCGTTATGCTTCCGACAGTGGAACTTTTTACCGAAGGCGACAAATGAACTCGTCATTCTTCGAACAGTTGCCATCGTGAAGCGGGAATGGGACTCTAACAGGCAGCCATACTTGATGCACAGATGTTCATCGTAAGTTTATTTGATCTTCATTCAGACAAAATTAAAATACTTAGGTTAATTGTGTTTGCATTTCCAAGTTGCGGTCTCTCGACCTGATAGCAAATCAACGTGTAGGCCTATGCTGAAACTTATTGCTCGATGAGTTTCAATGGTTTGTGGCGTCATCTACTCTTTGAAACATGATATTTTTAACTTCGGTCTGTCACATGCCAGTCGAAATTGACGCCAGCCATCTTCAATCAGGTGACATCTGCAGAATTTCTCTGCCAATTGAGTCTTTTCTAGGCGATATAACATCTCGCCAGAGCGGTGTCGGTTATAATAAATACTATAGGATTTGAATGTCCTTCATAAGTTTGCAGAGGGTGACTAACACCCTGTAGCAGACGTTCGTGTCTTGACATTTACTACTACGACTACTTCCACTACTTCCCCTTCCCCTACTACCACTACTTCCCCACTAATTCCCCTACTACTACTACTACGACAACTACTACTACTACTACAACTAGCATGATGTTTTTAACATCGCTCTGTCACACGCGATTCGCAATTGATATTACAATAATGGCATAGTAGTAGTAGGGTAGTGGTGGTGGAAGAGGAAGTAGTAGTGGTAGTAGTAGTAGTAGGTGGAGTAGGGGGAAGTAGTGGAAGTAGTAGGCTAGTGGAAGTAGGGGAAATAGTCGTCGTAGTTCTAGTTTTAGCAGTAATTTCAGTGCACCAGTGCAAGCTGTAGCGGAATAATAGTGGCATCAGTATAACGATGATCTTGAACACTTAATAGTTTATTGTCCGTTATTAAAAGAGGTGTCATAAGTTCGGCAAAAACCGGAAATACTACGGTATCCTTAACGAAATTTTCGTAGTAATGCGATGTCTAATGACATTAAGGTATTTTCTTTGCCTGCAGCTAGGGCCTGTAGTTCAAACACAAATATATACCTTATCTATCTGATCGCGAACTACGAACATTGACCTTTTGTAACTTACTGCGGCTTGTCAGTTGTTTCTCATTAAACGAATATGAGAGATCCCTCCCCGAAGTCACTGGACCAACTTCATCTAGTTTCATTTCCTTCCCACTTTTAAACTCCCATAATTTTTAAAATTTCTCTAACAATGGTATATTCCCCCCCCCCCCATATTTCTGCTTGAATGGAGCATTTGCTCTTAGGTATACATGGCGTAGGACTATAATCTCCTGACAGGCCCATAGCCAAAGGTCAAAGTAAAGACGAAACAGAACCCACTCCTGAACTCTTCCAATCACCGACCTCTGCCCTACCTTCCCGTCCTCTCCACTTCCATATTCTAGCCTTCCATCCATCGTTCCCCTTACTTCCTCATTCCGCTCACACCTTATTCCCTGCCTGGATAATGAAAAAAAACATTGGGGAGCATAGCTGAGGAACCGAGTTCGAAACCCGTATCCCCGGTAAGGTTGACCAGACTTTCTTTTCCTAGGCGGCGAAGTTGGTTATTGTGACAATTAACAACGACGTCGTTAGATGGCGGCACATGGTAACAATTGATTACATAGGCTCAGATGGGGAAACAGAGTTATTTTATATTCTATTATGCTATAATGACATTTGACTTACTTATAAATTACATTATATTGTATACTTTCATATTTCGAAGGAACTTTTCTGTGAATGACCAAATTAAATAGTTATTACTGTTAGTAAGATTTGTCATTTAAAACTTTTTTTAGATGCCCAGACACGCTATAAAGACCTCTGGATAATACGTTGCAATCGCTTCTCGGCCTTCTGGCGTTTGCTTGTCAGCTTAATACCTGATACGTACATGAACCACGGTTGCGTGAGGCCGATGTTACTGGCTCTCGGCCTATGTTAGGCTGGTGATCAGGTAATCCCTGATCCGCTATCTATGGTTTTTAGTACGTTGTTGGCGTTGAGATGATGGGGAGAAGCTACGGTATCCTCCGGCTTCTCATTCTCCCCAGTGGTCCCCCACTGAGGGAGAAATTCAAAATAAAAATTTAACAGCCTAGGCCTACTACGTTCCGGGCGTGCTGATTCGTAACATTGCCTTCTGAGGAATCTCTGCAGAGTGGGTCTTCGGCTGCTTACTAGGGTGCTCAATGGGAGAAAGCCTAGAAGTTGAATAAAAACCTACGATCAGCCAAAGAAACAAGTTATTACGAAGCAGAAGCTTGACAGGTAGTGTTAGACCGTAAGGCAGTGCTGTCCAACACGCGGATCGCATGCGACCCGTGGGAGGATTTTAAGTGGCCCGCACGGGCTTGCAGAATTAGCAATTTTTAAAACTGAAGTAAAGACAAGTCACTTGCCTATTTTCATACTTGGCTCATCAACACGATGATAATCATCATTGTCATTATGTCATTATCATCGCTATTCTCAAAAATAATCACCATGAACATCGTCGTCGTACCTAGTTTGTTTTGTTACGGGAGGTATATCACCAGTTTGCATTGCTACATCCCATGGTAGGCCTAGAGCTGATCCGATTTCAGACCATATGTCAGGCTCCCCACTAAATTTCGCTTCGTAGGCTAAATTTTAACCGCGCTTCGTAGGTTGTTGTAGTGTAGTATAGGTTGTTGTTGAGGGTCATGGCGATGTCTCCCGATTTACGTCCAGAAACACATTCCTTAGTACTGAGAAATTTGCAAAACAAAATATTTCATGGCGATGTTCATGACATCAGAATGCCAAATCTGCAAAAAATATTGACTTTATCTGCAGAAATAAAAAAAGTTTCTCAGTTCCCCGACTTCCGGGGTTTTCGGGTTCCCCGATTCCCATTTCCCTGATTAACCAATTAACAGCAGAGGAAGTCGTTGTAGTAGTAGTAGTAGTATGTGGTGGAGTAGTAGTAGTAGTAGTAGTAGTAGTAGTAGGTGGAGTAGGGGTAGTTGTAGTTGTGGTAGGGGAAATATTAGTAGTAGTAATAATTAATAATGATAATATTATTGGCATGACCTTAATAATCGCCGTCCTTGTCGTGGTCATCGTCATCAAATTCATGAATGTAAGCCGCCGAGGAAAATGGAGTTATTGGAAAGACTGAAAGTGTTTGAGCCATTCCAAACTGGAGACAACAAGCCCCACGAGAGAACAACGCAAAGCCTCAACGAGCACATGATGCAATCGACGCTTATTTATACCTTCATTCTGAATGTATACGTTCAAGTATACATCGACACGTGATCATCTGAATGGCGTGCTCGTCGCCTTCCTTGAAATGATGCAATGAATCATTTAGAATACCAATTATCCGATGAAATGCACTGCCTTGCAGATGGGTTGAAAGGTGAAGGGACCAGTTCGCCATTAGCCCTCTTGTGGTGGGCGTCTGCTGTGCACAGCGCTCACCGCCCGCTAGAGGGCGTCTTCGTCGTCGTCATTCGACCAATCAACTCCAGACCTGCGCAAAACGATATTGATAGCCTGCTGTCGCTGATCCGTTCGTTAGCACCTAACAAGCTCAAGAGTTTTCGCCATCACGAGATCTCCTCTGTCGAATGCCAGCTTACTAAACGTTTAGGTGGTGGCGTCACGTGACTTTAGAGCTGTGCCTTTCGGGATAAATAGCGAAATCCCGATAAGCTGAACCTACGACCCCTTAGATCTTGGTGTATCCTATTAATATATTTTCTTTTCACCGTAAAGCCACAGGAGTCAACCAACCTAGCTGTTGTCGGAGTCTATGGAGCTTAATCACGCCGAGTGCAAAAAGTAACACCACCAGCAGAGTCTCATTGAGTCCCACAAATGGGGGTGATCAATTATTTTATACAGACCTCTTTTTTAACGGGAGCAGGCTCAGCAGGGTACGAAAGAAATGTAGGTCTGAAAAACATAATGTGCACGTTCTTCAATAACGACTGAACGGCCTCTGCCTTAGTAATTTCTACAATAAAAATTCGGAAAGATTCAAATAGTCTAAGGTAATAGCGTTGTAATTACTCTTAGGTAATAGCGTTGAACTGGAATGTCATATTATGCAGAAGAACCTTATCAGCCAGAAATCGATGTTTCAAGATAAAGGGTAATAATTGTCGTTCTGTGTTCAACTCTTCTTCTCATTGATTAACGTCCACTGGCGATCATACTCACTTCTCAGAAATTTCCGAGTCAAGAAAAAGATTCAGGATACAAAAAATTCACATAAACGAGTCTATTTATATAACACAATCAATGTCTGAATTTATATGGCGACTTATTGGTGCCTGTTGAAGTGCTCTCTGAACTACAAAATGATATTAGAATTTGCTGAGAAGGACAACTACTTCTGCATGCATTTTGTGTTATTTGCTCATCTGGAAAGATGTCATTAGTAGGCTCTCAAACACATGTACAACCTGAAAAACAGATTATCCTCCATCTTGGCCGTCGACAGCGCATTCAAAATAGTAATAATAATAATAATTATTATTAATGATAATTAAAAATAATAATAATAGAAATGTAAGAACTTATTAATATTCTAGTTCCTGAGGGATCATGCATACCTCGGGGCATAACAATAAATAATAATAATAATAATAGATATTCCTAATAATAATAATAATAATAATAATAATAATAATAATAATACTAGTAGCCATAATTTTTTTTCAATTTCACACTGACAAACCGCAGTATGATAATAAAATATAAACATAGTATTAACGAACGATGACAGGTTATTACAGGAGCAGAATATAACTGTCGGTAGTCACATTATGCTTCTAATTCAATCAATGCCGCCTAGCGAAAGCAGGACTAGTCAACCCTACGGGGATACGATAGGCCTTAATTGAACTAAGTTCTCCTGCTGTGCGTCCTCGTGTTTTATCAACTACTTGATGGTAACTTCTCCGCATTACACTGAGGATGATGGGTGGAGACAGCTGCACTACGAATCGTTCGTATCAAATGATTGGTCTAGCTGAATGGGAATCGTCAGGTAGGCCTATGTACAGCACACGCATTCTTTAATAGCCGAAACAGTTTTGTTATCGAACATTAAAGAACTCTTGACGGCCGACATAAATCTGCAGGCCATGACTCGCTGCTGCTTTATCGACTACTGCTTTGTCTAATGCAGCGTTTTCCAAATTGTGTTCCGCGGAACCCTAGGGTTCCGTGAGGTGAAGGCAAGGGTTACGGGAAAACTTTTGCTGTAAACAATTGGAGGTTTCTGCTTGACATCTGTGTACAACCTTATATGAAAGAGAATTCATACGTCATTGTCATCCATATTGGTGTTATTGTTAATCTAACCTAGGTCTAAGTCTATTATTGTCTGTATTCTCAAGCGTATGTACATGTACTTGCAGTACAATATGTTAACTTTGGACGGGGGTTCCGCCAAAAACAATTTAATATCCAAAGGCTTCTACGGCCAAAATAGATTGGGAAACGCTGGTCTGATGGGTCTCTAGACGGCGACGAAGTGCAGTAACAGTAACAACAGTTTAGTCCGAATCGCCCGACATTGGCGACGTGCTTACTGATGCAAAATGGAGACCGAGCCAAGACAGCCAAGTATGCTGAATGTGAAGTCACTTATGCCTTAGCCAGTGCGGAAAGTTAAAGCACCAGCCTCAGATCGCGTTTTCAAATTACTAATCAGTAGGTCTATAATTCATATGACACAATGAGTCAAAGACCTTATATAACCTATTCAGCATTAGTTAATTAGCAAAGCTATTATGCCATATTATTGTGGTAGATGCAGTTATTAGTCGTTCCTGTGTATTGAGGCGTTCCGAAGCGAGGTTTCTTGCACTGATTGGAAGAATTCATCCAATGGAATTATCCACGCTTTGTCTCAGTTTCAACGAACTCCAACGTCGCTCCCACTCATCCATTTCCTTGGATGATTATTTGACGTGTATAATATCCTACGTAAACATGGAAAGGTCTTTCTCATGACGCCTCAGATGTCCTTGACAACATCCAAAGAGAATCCTCATGAGTTCATCCAGTTCATTTATGGTTCGAGAGCTTTTGCGCAAACATGTCGAATCTTGTGCAATCTTTGCTATACGTCCGCTCCATACATGTATATATATCGCGATATTGTTTCTTCAAACTCGAACGACGTCGTCTTAAGATATCCTTAACGTCTTCTGCCTCTCAATCCTTCTGTCTTGTGAGGAGGTGTCGAAAAGTCGGTGATTTTTGGCCGCAGACGATGTTTTCTGGTCCCCGAAGCATTGCCTAGACACTGCATAATTTGAATAATGCCATGGACAGGCTAGGCTGTATATATATATATATACAACTCTGGCTCTACAATGGATGCAATATGAAATATGACATTGACTATACTTGAAAAATGAATTTTAAGTTGTTGTTATATCCTTTAAAAGTATGGTATTCAACATAGTATTAATATTTGAAAAACTTCAGCCTATCACGTTGCGTACAACAATTGAGCTATGGATCTTATTATTCTAGATTAGCTGGGGAATGCGACGTTGCCCGGGTTGCGACAACTTTTGGCCCTGGAGAGCAGGAAGACGGCGAAGGCTTCGAGTGAATAGCTGTAAAATTGTGCAAATGCATAAACGGACAGACAGACAGACACACACAGAGATAATCTAGATATACAGGTATGTAAATAAATAGCGTTTATATACATTCTGTATAGACACTGATTGATGCGTACAAAGTATTTGGTCTTCTGACCGATTGTGCAAACGATGGCCAACTACTGTATACGTGCCACCTGTATGATATCTCCCAAACCGTCCATTCATTCATGACAGTGTAAAAGGAGAACAGGTGTGGCAGACTGATGTCACGTGCACATGTCGGCAAATGTGCAGCAGGTGTTTCGTCGACACGCTCCTGGCGACTGAGAAGGAAACTCTCCTTTGGGGACCTGAGACAGGATTTTGTCTGGGGACCAGGAAGACGGCGGCCGCGGAATTCACCAACCACTCTACTGGGTGTCCCAGGTGTTCCCCGAGCCGATGCCGAAGGTTTCGAGTCAATAGCTCTAAAACTGTGCAAATGCATAGCGCAGACAGACACACGCACAGGATATTCTCTTGATTTATATAATGTCCTCTCTGAATGGATGGTCTCGTATCGCCTCCTCTTAAATCCCTCCAAAACAGAATTTATATGGATTGGCAGTCGCAGGCACCTGGCTGAGCTGGATATGCAGATATTGGCTGCCTCACATTACTTTTTCATCTAGTGTGCGTGATCTGGGTATATTGCTTGATCAGGAGCTTAGTCTCTCGCAACATGTAAACCAGATGACTCGTAACTGCTATTATCAGCTGCGTCAGCTTCGTGCAGTTATTCGCTCTCTTACCTTCGAGGCTTCAGTAGTCCTCGTTCATGCTTTTGTAACCAGCAGAATTGATCACTGCAGCGCTGTTCTGGCTGGTCTTCCCTGTGCCGTAGTGGTGCGTTTAGATCGCGTTCTTCGCTCTGCGGCCAGGCTTATTGGACATATACCTAAATTTTCACTGGTATCAGCTTATATGCGCAATGTCCTTCACTGGCTACCGGTTCAACAACGCATTACGTTCCGCATTGCTACACTAGTTTGGCGGTGTCTCTCTGGTTGTGCGCCATCCTACTTGACTGAACTGTGTCGTCCGGTGTCTGAACTCCTTTCACGTAGAGCACTGCGCTCTTCTGCTATAGGCGAGCTTCTGGTGTCCAGGGCTCGCTCGTCGCTGATGCTGCGTCGAGCTTAGGTTGGTCCATCCATCTGGAATGGGCTCCCGGTTGCCCTCCGTCTTCCCCCTTACAATGATCTACCTACCTTTTGTAAGCTGCTAAATTCATTTCTTTTTGGCCGTGACTGGGCTGGGAGCACCTCTGAGTAGTTTCCCTTGAAGAGGCGCTATATAAATTATCGAAATGAATGAATGAATATAGATTGCATAGGCATGCACATACTTGCAAACAGAAGAGACACAGTTCAAAGGGAGTTACAGTGTCATTGTCAATGCCTATCGAGTGTTATATTATATTGTTTGTGGCTGATAATGAATATCCAAATTAAGATTTTTAGCCATAGTTTGACTGTTTGTGTGCTGACAAATGCTCGATTTAAGATTTTGTGTATTGGATACCGTCGTCATGCAATTTTTAGTTAGGCCTACAGTGATGATTTTGAAAATGTTGTCACTGTGTTAGAAATCTAGAGAAGATGACGTCCAAGTGGTGCAGTTGTTCCGCATTTCGTCCAAACGCTCTCCCGTGATACACTTCCGAAGTGGCTGGTCGTCTAAATCTGATTGAGATTTACTAAACTCCTTTTGTTTCGATTGTCTTCCTACTTCAAGTCAGATATCAACTAAGATGACTGACAACCTGGAAATTGATGAACGCAGATTAGGAAAGCAGGGATAGGGAGGAAGGAAGGGAAGGAGGGAGGTGGAAAGGAGGGAAGAGGGAGGACGGGAGGGAGGATTGGTGAAATAGAAGCAGGCAATCAATCACTCTAGCCAAACGTCTGTATAATGCTTCCACAGAATTTCAGATGTGGCAGATTACCTAGACAATTACTTCTTTTAATGCTATTAATGATGCCATCAATGCGCATCTGTTTCCATCATCGGTTGAGGTCGTCTAGATATAACTAGGTATTTATATAGCGCCCCTTACAGATATCTACTCAGTGGCGCACTCTGCGTTGTTCTGAATGATGTTAACTGTCATTACAAACAAATAGTTTTACTGTTACATCAGTTAGACCCTTACATGTATAAAGCACTGCACATTCGCATGGATGACCTTGTCGACCGGTCGCTCCTTAAATGCCTTAAATAGTCACCAATGGCTCTACCTCGCACAAGCGTGGAACCAACCAACGGATTCCGTCGACAGCTGACAGAGTCTCAGGGCCAGGTTACGTCGATAGCGTAGAGCGACAATTAGTGACAGCGATCGCAAACACGGTGGTTCTGCAGATAAGCAGTTCTTCACTGATAGAAGATGTCGTTCTACCTGCATTCGCACAAGAAACACGCAGAAAAGGCATTCGTCGAGTGTCGGTCGATAGATAAGAGAGCAACTAGTGACTAAATGTTGAGATCAAGCATTGGTTGTCGTCAACCGAAATGAGAAACCCTGGGCAAGAGGCGATATAAACGGTCCGTGTGACTCACATTCGATTGTAACATCAGAAGTGTGAGCGTGATGCATGTAACAACTTTAGCTTTTGCAAAGGCGCTTAAGAAATGCATCGGAACTCAGAGTCTACGTGGAGGACGGCTAATGACGAATTGGAGGAAGGACCGCGAGGGGCATCTGCCTCATACGCTTTCAGAAACTCTCTAGAGGCACTTAAGGAGCGACCGGTCGACAAGGTCATCCATGCGAATCGCCACGAAGACGAAATTCGACGCCAGAGGCTGAATCTAATCACTCAGCTGTTCGTCCAGGGATCGCGGTCACTTTAGAGACGTTTAGAATCCTCCAGCCGCTAGGGCAGCGATCGGTAATATGAGACCGAAGCAACCGTTCTCAACTGGTTCCGACGCCCAATGAACCGAGGGCAGAGGGTAAAAGAGGGGGCAGCAGGATCGTAGGTCCGCATCGCATGAGCGATGGCGGAGGACAAGGTTTATCTGCTGTAACAAAGAGGGGCTACAACATAAAGCGTTTTGGACTTGGAAGACGTCGGAGAGCCATCAATAACAGGGCGTAGGACGTGACGATCTTCGAAAACCAAGTCGACCTCTGTCCAGTTAAAATCTAATGCTACGTGTAGATAGTTGTATGTAAGATATTAATATATTCTTATATATTAAACATCAAGAAGCGGCGTTGTTCGTGTTTGGTGGATGAGAAAAAGAACCGTCACGGATCAGAAGGATCGTGACAATGCAGTCGAATAGGCGAACAAAATGTCCTTCACACGTAATAAAATCATCGGCAAAACGACGAATGACTTCTACAGAAGACTTCAGCGTGGCCGACGTTGTGATATTCTGCATTTAGACACGAACTGCGTCGTAGTCGATCAACGCCCGAGATAACTGCGGGTCTGTTATCTGCGTATCCGTCTGCTTTTACGTCTGCGTGTTTGTCTGCGTATCTGTTTGTATTTATGTCAGCCTGGCTGCCTTTGGCGGGTTTTATGCTTCTGATCCTGATGATTGCATATCTCGAAGTTGCGACATAGGTGGAAGACAAGATCTGTCAACAGACGTTAGACAGAAGCCACACGTGATCATTGTTGTTCAGAGGCCAGATGGGAACCTGGCGAATCGTGGCAGGGACAATTTGACGCAATGAGAAGTCGGTGAAAACTAAACAAAATTAAATGATAGTCATGTCGATATAATTTAAGTATATTTTCACGGATACCATGTTTGACCCCATGAGGTGAACTGCAAAAGGTGCAACAGCGAATAAGACGACATAGTCACATGGCATTATAAAGGACGAAACAACGTCTACTGTAGGGCGATGAGGAAGTGCATCTCTTGAGCGAGTGTTCATGGGTCAATCTTTAACCCACAGTGGAGATAAGCTGATGACGGATCCTCAAATGAAATCACTGGCAAGACAGTCTGTTATCTCGTCGTCTCTCAGAGGCATAAGTTTGCCCTCAGGGTTGACCCACAACCTCTAACTTTGAAAACATTTGGGTCAGATACATACAACACCAAATTGAACTCATCTGCAGTCAGGGCCGTACTGAGCTATAATTGCGCCCTGTGCGTAGCATCAATTTGGGGCTCCCACATTTTGAAAATAGTGCATTTTATGGAATAATAAGTTTTCCATCCTGAAATTTGCGTCTTTTCCACATTTGCACCCTGGGCCTAGGCCCCGTTCCCCACCTCGGTGCGGCCCTGTCTGCAGTTCGCTTCCTTTACTGACCCTTGAACTTAATTAGACGCCAGAGCCCAGTCATTGACGACCGACCTAACCTGACTAAGCACTCAACTCCACTGTCCAACTGTAAACTGACGAAAGACGTGTCGTTCGTGAGCTGCTCAGGGTTCACAAAGATGCATCTGGACCTCATTTATTTGGCGCCATAAGATTCCTGTCACGTCCGGCGTTTAGGCCTTCAGCGTTCTTGTCTTGATGGATGATGGTTGGAAAACGATTGCATAAAGACGCTAGCAACGCCTGTGCGAGTCAAAGGGATGGAGGAAGGTTTGCAATAAAGGGTTTGGTACAAGCGATATATATCACGTCAGGGCTGTGTATCATCAGATTCATCACCCAGACTCATATACTGCGCTGACCCCCTCAATCGTCTCATCTCCCCACCCTGTAAGGTGGCTGAATGGAAACATGATGAATAGAAGGACGCGGGTTCGATACCCGTTAGCCCCATAAGTCAGATTAATTCTTATATTCAGTAAGTGGCGTTGGTGTAATGAGCAGTAATACAGATGGACATCTTGCGGGTTGCCATACAGTTTTACGAAACGTAATTTATCGTATGTCACTACTATAACATGTAATCATCCTCCGGTTTTTCATTTTGAGATGATTAGACGAAAATATATAAGTATCAACTTCACGCATGAGAAAATCAACGCAGAACCGGAAGACACAGCCTTTCATTGTTGGGGACTTCAATGAGTTCTTATCATCGAGTTTTCAGTTTGTATGACGACCTTGTGACCCTCTCCCCTCCCCTTCCTCGAAGGGTGGCAGAGTTTAGTTTCCTTACTCTTATCTCCACGTCCGCCGCTTCCCCTCCCTTCCGAGCACCTCTCTCTCAGCCTTCCCTTCCCTTCTCATCCATTCCGTTTTCCTTCTCTATTTACCCTCTTTTGCTACTCCTTCCCATAATACATGTATATGTATATCCATCACCACCCTACTACTCTTTCTCTTACATAATTGATATAAGAGAATATTTATATATATATATATATATATAAAATATGTATAATATATAATATTTATAATAATATTGCTATAGTAATAATAATCATAATAGTAATAATAATATTAATATTGGTAATAATAACAATATTTAAAATAATAATAGATATAATTTATATAACATTTATATAAGAGAATATCTTGGTTCGAGACAATAGTTATGATGAACATAAGAAAGGTCAAAGGTCTGATTGTCTGTTTACTTTCGAAGCCAGTTTCTGAAACATTTCCGTTGAGTTGAGAATCATTTCTTTCCATTGGACGTCATTAACGAGAGACAGGTCTATAATTATCGTGCTACATCTCAGCCGCAACTTGAAAATAAGTATTAGTCTTCTTTTTGAAAAGCTGCAAACGTCATCTTATATGTTAAACGACATGATGATGACGTCAACAACAACGACGATTTTAATCATAATCACCAGCACAATTATCGTTGTAGGAACCTAGTCATCATCGTCATCATCATCATCATCATCTTCATCATCATCATCATAAAAAAAACCGTCGTAGTTCTTCTTGCCTTCACTGAGTATGTACTAGCAATCGTTTTCATCATAATCTACAGACCCTTCTATCTCTCCTGATCATAGCTTCAATCCTTCATCAGCCTCCTAATTGTAAGAAAATACTTGTAAAACTCTAAGTGAACCAAGGCCTTTTTCGTTCAAGGGTAATTGACAGTGCCAGCTCTGAAATAAACTGGGGAACGACAGCACATATCTCTCATAGCAGCCCAAGATGGCGCTTGAATAAAACTCTGAAAGAAGCCATGCGGATGCCCGGATGTCGATTCCCAAACCAGAAAATCCATATCATATAGCATTGCCTCACTTCGTGGTTGATATATGTCTGATGCAGGTGCATAGGCTACACACGCAATACTTCGAAAATATGTGGCTGTTTTATATGTTCCAATGGAATTGGGCAATTTCTCACTTTAGGTACAGTGATCACGGACCTATGACAGTTTTATAGTCATGTGGAAATGGGAATACGAAGGAGGAAAAAGAAGGGCATAGCGTGCAATGTAAATGATAAAAGGGTAAATGATAGAATTTGCATAGGTTACAATGTCTGGGTAGCGGGGTGAATGGACAAGATGCAATCAACATAAAATCTGTTTGAAAGTGTTAATTAATGTCTTTCGTTTGTATAGGTTCACTGACAATTCAGCGCTCAGTTTTCTACAGCAACTCCTCAACAGATCTCTGTGATATCCATATCCATGTACATGTATAACGCCTGCAAGTGTGAAGTGTTCAGCTTAAGCAGGTCTCACTTCACTGAGAACTAGCAATCGTTTTCATCACAACCTCACCTGCCGCTTTAGAAATGTCGAGTTTCCGATTAAGATCAGATCCCACCAAATTGGGAACCACCGGGCGGACACTGATGCCATAGGCCTATCATACCCTATCATACCGCTGATTAGATTGACCCCACTTAATCTGGAGACTGAACGTCGTACTCCTTATCAGCTTCGGATCGAAACTGATGGCTGGGCTCTACGTCTGTGCCTGGGCATTTTTATGAGCACTCATTTACTTATTGTTGTTTGGTGTCAATTAAAAGAATATATTCATACGAGAAAATAGCCGTTTTGGTGCGGTGTAGAGTTTCTGCGGTCCTCTTAACGCACAAGTAACTTACTTCTGAGGCCGAAGGTTCCTTGGATTATGTCTAAACACGACACTAACCCAAACCATGACCCTGACCGACCCTCACAACGCTGTTCGTGCAGACTTTGGACTAACAAGACACCGCAAGAGCCCAGAGACATACATCTGAAATTACGAAATATCATCGAGTAGGCCTACCTTAGAGGAGTAGGCCTACCTTAGAGTAGTAGACCTACCGTCGGCCTACCTTAGATTAGTAGGCCAACTTTAGAGGAGTAGGCCTGCCTTAGAGGAGTAGACCTGCCTTAGAGTAGTAGGTCTACCTTAGAGAAGTAGGCCTATCTTAGAGGAGTAGGCCTATGCCATAGAGTAGTAAGCATATACCTTAGAGTAGTAGGCCTGTACCTTAGAGTAGTAGGCCTACCTTAGAGTAGTAGGCCTACCTTAGAGGAGTAGGTCTACCTTAGAGGAGTAGGCCTACCTTAGAGTAGTAGGTCTTCCTTAGAGGAGTAGGTCCACCTTAGAGGAGTAGGCCTTCCTTAGAGGAGTAGGTCCACCTTAGAGGAGTAGGCTTACCTTAGAGTAGTAGGTCTATCTGAGAGGAGTAGGCCTACCTTAGAGTAGTAGGCTTACCTTAGAGTAGTAGGTCTATCTGAGAGGAGTAGGCCTACCAGTTGATGCACTCGTCAACGGACAGCTTACCTATAAATATTGTGCATTTACGGTATTGAACAGAAACAGCTGTGAAAATATCTCTGATGTATCAGATGTCTACGCTTTTATACAAATGCATTAGAAATGACTAAAGATTTCTTGTCGACTGCAATATACTGAGTTCGTTGAGAAAGGTCTTTATGTTTATACACAGTCGGCGTCCAAAAGCCACGGACCGAAAAATAGTTATGTTGCCTGAAATATACTAAACGACATTTTCGGTGACATATTGCATGCGTCTGAGAGAACTGTGTACATAATAATGTCAAACCTATTTTATGTCCAATGGCTTTCTCACAGTTCTTCTGGCTTAATGATGATTGTGAGGGCTTTTTTTTAGAGACACACTCACGCTCATGCGCACACACACACACACGTGTGTGTGTGTGTGTGTGTGTGTGTGTGTGTGTGTGTGTGTGTGTGTGTGTGTGTGTGAGTGTTTGACATTCTTACTGTGTACAGTAACTATTGATAAAACAAGGCAGCATTGATGGAGAGCATTACAGAGAGAGCACACAAACTAAGACGTCAATACAGAAACCAGTCAGAGAATTATGACGGCCATTAATTGACAGCCATTTGGCTGTTAATTAATGGCCGTCATAATTCCCTTGAGAAGATCTTTCAACGCCAACTGTTGCTTAAATGCCCGACAATAATGTACTCTCGAGCAGGATCAATTTCACTTGGAAATAGCTCACCACGTTTTCTCCAGCCACCCAAAATAAGTCACTGACTACATTAGTCGAATTTGCATGGCAATTAACGTCTCTATACAGCATTCCATAGCAACTGAAAAATCTCTGTTATATCAATGCGTGTATGACGGCTGCAAGTGTTAAGTGTTCAGCTTAAGCAGGTCTCACTTCAGTGAGTACTAGCATTGCCGGCTTTCAATGTAACCTAACTATATTCTATAGCGTCGTGATATAATTGGTTCTGTGCTATTTGCCGATTTCAACTGAAGCGATACTGAAAACCCGTTGATGTTAGAACTGCATTGCGATGCTATTGAGAATTGTCGTTAGGTTTCAAACTGGAAAACTACGTGTACTTGCATTCATGCTCTGTCATTAGAAGACCTGGACAGAGACAGAGACAGAGACAGAGAATAGGAAGCCATGACATGCTAGATACAAAGTGAGGATTAAATGGATCCTGAAAGCCACTAAGTCTAATTAATTGCAGGCAGGAATGGTGGAACTATCCTAATTCCTGCCCTAATTCATCCGGTCATTCGCCTTCCAAGCTCTCTTGCTCAACTATTTCAACCATTGCAGCTCTTCTTCCGCGCTCTTTCTCTCTCTCTCTCTCTCTCTCTCTCTCTCTCTCTCTCTCTCTCTCTGTCTTTTTCTCTCTCTGTATCTCTGTCTATTTCTCTCTCTCGTTCTGTATCTCTGTCTATTTCTCTCTCACTTTGTCTCTCTGTCTAGTTTTTTCTCTCTCTCTGTATCTCTGTCTATTTCTCTCTCTCGTTCTGTATCTCTGTCTATTTCTCTCTCTCGTTCTGTATCTCTGTCTATTTCTCTCTCACTTTGTCTCTCTGTCTAGTTTTTTTCTCTCTGTGTCTATTCTCTCTCTCTCGTTCTCTCTGTCTCTCTCTGTCTCTGTCTATCTGTCTCTCCATGTCTGACCTGTCTGTCTGGCTTTCTCTCTCTCTCTCTCTCTCTCTCTCTCTCTCTCTCTGTCTATGGTCTCTTTGGCGACCGCAATCAGATATATTATCCACTCGAGTCTCTACAGTGATCTCATGAAACTCCAATATATGCGCTCGTGAATAAGCTGGTGTCCTGCGCTTAACTTGAGAGTTGTGCTTTTAAATTTAGAGTTTTCGGCAACGATTACGCTCAAAGGGAAAACATATTATGAACAGCAAGTGCAGCACTTTTGATAATATTATGTTGGACATGAGATATGCCTTAAGATTCCGCTGGCTAAACCTGGATGCAAGGATTTGGAATTGTCGTAATCGCAATCTCCTAACTCATAAAGCCTACACTCGAAAGCCAAGCACAGGATTCCAGCTTGTTATTGAGCGCTGCGTGCGTCACGTCATATGGTTGTCTTAAAGGGTAGCTCGAGTCCGGTTTCAAGAAGATGCCTTAAGAGGGCTAGTAGCTATTAAAGCGAGCGTCGTTGATGCCGAGAATTGGAAGGTGGATGATCAGGTGAATCTGGGAATGAGTTCCTGAAGAGTCGAAACGTTAGTATCGAATGGAAAGCCCGAAGAATAGCCAGAACACGGATTTGGCACTGTACAGAGAGGACACCTGCCTGGATATTACAGCTTGGTGGCACAGCGTACATGTGACACGACTCCTCAGACCTCCAAAGACAAAGTCAAACAGACACACATATGGGCATAGAGACACATACTCGCACAAAATTACAGAAACATAGATATAGAGTAGGGAGAAAGAGTGAGTTAAAAATAAACGCAATGAAAGCAAAACTGGCCAGAGCTGTGCAAAATGATGGGCACATGTCACTTAGCGGGGTCGGTTACAGACTGACGCAGCCCCGACAGACCCATCAAACAAAGGAAATGGAGAAGCATTGCTGATATGCAAATGCTATGCTAACGGAATTGCAAAAGGGCCTCTGACGAACGGATAATATGACAGGCTGGAGCGTCATAGAGAGCACGTACATTTACAAGACAAAGACAGAGGAATAGGAGAAAGACAAAAAAATATATGAAAGACAGAGGAATAGGAGAAAGACAGAGAAAGAAATAGATTATGCCAATAATCAGAAATAAGGAAAGACGATTGTAAAAGAAATTGAATAATGAAAGAAGGAGGAATAGAAGAAAGACAACAGGAGTAGAAGAAAGACAACAGGAGTAGGAGAAATACAACAGGAGTAGGAGAAATACAACAGGAGTAGAAAAAAGACAACAGGAGTAGGAGAAAGACAACAGGAGTAGAAGAAAGACAACAGGAGTAGAAGAAAGACAACAGGAGTAGAAGAAAGACAACAGGAGTAGAAGAAAGACAGACGTAGAAAAACATAAAGCGAATAATCAGAAATGAGGAAAGACGATTGGAAAAACTGAATAATGTTGGTAAGTATATCTATCGAGAACCTGTGAATATCATAGTTAATGTGAAATAATATTCATATATTCTATATTATTCATATATAATTCATATAATCTGTTGATGCAGTAAATTAAAAATACTTAAGTGGGTTGGCCATAAAGAATAATGTTGTCTAGTTTTCGAATAGCAGAGGTGTCATTTGATGCATGATTTGATGAAATGAGAAGAAAAGAAAGAAAGACGAGGAGTACGAGAGAGTGTCATTGATGACGACATGGTTATATAAAAATGGTCCATCACGCATTGACATTGGACCACAAGAAACTCTATAAACAGAAAATGCCACTGATGACGACGACGATGATGATATATATGAGAGTGATGATATGCCAAGGTGAAGTTCGGGTCTTTATCCCTTGCTCTTTGCATGAAATCGTCGTAACGTCCATTCCACTCGGAATGATTCGCAGATCAGAGGAGGAGGAGGCATCGTGACTGCATCAATATACTCTCATCAAATTCCATCCTCCATCTCAGGATCACGTGACTACAGCAGAAGACAGAGAGAGAGAAAGAGGGAGAGAGAGAGATACAGACATACAGACAGACAGAGAGAACTCGAGAGACAGAGAGGAGGGAGGGGGGAGGGATTGCGTGCCAAGGCAACGGAGAGACGGAGGGTGAAAAGAGCAAAAAGAACAGAACAATTAACGAATTAATGAGCTAATGGATTGAAGACCAATCCAAATGCAAGCGCCTTGGATATCTCACCGCTGGGCTTTCAACAATGGAGAGGATGGTCGACGCATTGGAGAGACGCCTTTTGCATGCTGTCACTGAAAATGTCAATCACGCCTGCGTATGTTTGTATGTATGTACGATGAATGCAAGCATGTATTCACCTTTGCTTGTTGATACATGCAAACATACTTATATACATGCATGAATGTACACGTACGAGTGGATCAATGTATGCGACCGCGAATGGGATTTAGGACACAGATATCGAGAGAGATGATTGTGCGGATATAGAAAGACAGTCAATGATACACAGCTGCACTTCGGATTGATTGAATCGATACGCTGTTAAGACGGAGACAGAGAGCAGGAAATTGAGAAATTGGAAAAAAATTGAAAATTGAGAAAACAATTAGAAATTTGAGGAAATTGAGAGAACAGGAAAATGAGGAAATTGAGACATGCAAAGCGCAGAAAGAGAGTATGAGAGACAAAGACAGCGAGAGAGGGTGAGAGCGAGAGAGAGGGATATTGAGACAGCGAGAGAGAGCGAGAGAGAGATACAGAGATAGCGAGAGAGGATGAGAGCGAGAGAGAGGGATATCGAGACAGCGAGAGAGAGCGAGAGAGAGATACAGAGATAGCGAGAGAGGGTGAGAGCGAGAGAGAGGGATATCGAGACAGCGAGAGAGAGCGAGAGAGAGATACAGAGAGGGTGAGAGCGAGATAGGTGAGATATTTGCCCATAGAGGGACGAGGTCGATAGGAATTGCCTGCTCGGATCGCTCTGCATCGTCTTGCACTTATAGACTAAAGCATCGCATCCATATAAAACGACGATGGACGCAGGAAACAAATGAGTAGGAGAGGCATACTTCGTTTGACCAACAAAGACGACATAGAAACATCCAGAGAGTACGTCACAGGAGATAGATACCCAAGAAGGAGTCCATCGTGACGCCTGAAGTAGGATCTTTACTCTCTGGCCATCTATATATAAGGGAGTTATTGATGAGAGCAATTACTACTGAATTCATCTTCTGCTTAGATCACGTCTCTCAATATGACTCACACATTCGCTACGCTTCCCTCACAATCATCTCGTATAGACGACTTTCTGATATGAGTTTCAATGATGTACGTTAATTTAACGACGCATCCATAACAAGGATGACGCGGTGCTATCTACACCAGATGGGGTACCCGGCGTTCGCCCGGGTTGAGATAGGTCTTTGGCCCTGGAGCGGAGGAAGACGACGACAGCGGATTCACCAACCCCTCTACTGGGTGTTCGAGGTGTCCCCCGAGCGAACGGCGAATGTTTCGAGTGAATAGCTGTAAAAGTGTGCAAATGCATAAACGGACAGGGAATAGACACCGATGCGTGTAAAGTGTTATCCCTAACTTACAACTCCATACAATATTCCCAGCCGAAAGAACTCTTCACTATCCAGCCAACCCGCTCTACCCGATCGCCCTCTTGCCTCACCCTCTCTCGATCCCCGATTACATCTCATCTCAAGTTCTCCAACCGCACAATATCAAACGCCGCACCTCGTCTCTGGAACGACCTACCTCCTGAATTTCGTGCCTTCTTGGTTCCTTCACCATCATTGCCCGTCTTGCAACATCATCTGTCCCTAGCGCCCCTGTCCATCACTCCCCGGGCTTTCCATTCTAAACTTAAATACGGCCTTTTTAAGAACTCTTACCGAACGTTTTGTCCTGCTGGTCTGTCGAATTGAGCTACCGTTAGATCCGAATTAGGTGTTTCCCCTCTATACAGAAACGACGCTGCGACGCTTTTTACATTCAACCCGTGTTCAAACGTATATCTCAGATATCTGCAGATATCTATATCTATAGTCCCGTGCACATGTACAGCAGGTCGAAACGATCCTGGCGACTGAAAAGGAAACTTTCCGTGGGCGGTCCTGAGAGAGGTTTTTGGTCATGGAGATCAGGAAGAATATATATATATATATATATATATATATATATATCTGGAGAGCGCATCTATCGCATCGAATTGCAGTGGCTCTAGATCGATCTTCATTTCCTGTAACAGCCTCGGTCTAACAAGGAAATGTACGTTCTTGAAGGAAGGCCAGCATCTCTCACTATATTAACCGACGACTTTATAACATACACTTTGCTTTACATAGATCTATTTAGTATATACATAGTATGCCGTTGGAACATGCTCGTCACTCGTTATGTGTCGAAGTCTACAGGGATCTTCCATCCTTCGATGGCTCCCACGAAAAACCTCTTTATTTCAATCTCTCGAGAGATCCTTCTAGTTCGGATCTCTAAGTCAGACCATATACACTAACAAGTTTAACTTCACACATTTAAATTAATTATGCATACTTCCGTGAGACCAGTCTTAGCCTAACATTGAAACCAGTCAACCCTATCCACCAGAGTTGCCCATCCTCTATATAAGGGATTCACAATAATATATAGCCAGTTTCACCTTAACAGTTGAACCAGATAAGGATTAATTGAATGTCTGGTTAGTCTAGTTAGTACTGAAAGTGGACTACAATTGGTAGTGCCACCAAGGCCACTGAGTTTGTGGGACACTACCCTCCGTCTGGAACCCAGTAGAGCCGCCAATGGTCTGTATGATTTTCGCCATTTTCAAAAAGGCTTTGGCTCACTCTGCTTAATTAATTATGCATACTTCCGTGAGACCAGTCATAGTCTAACATTGAAACCAGTCAACCCTATTCACCAGACTGCACTACCGCTAGTCTGATACGTTACCATAAAAAAATCAGACTGCTGCAATCTACCTATACAACAATAGACCATAATGCCCTCTGGGTATGGATCTCCCCAACAGCGTATAGGGGGCCGTCCATAAATGACATCACGCACTTAGGGGGGGGAGGGGTCTGACATTTGTGACGATGTGTGACGAGGGGGAGGGGGTATGAGTAATGTGACGTCACATTAAAAAAATAATTTTTGATAAATTTATAAAAACGTCCTTTAATATTTTATAAAGCAATATAAATTTTTTGATTCCATATGACTTGTACTGTCCGTCAATACAATCCGTGCTTGGCGACAGGATTTGCAAAAAATGTCACACATACTTCGCGTCGTTAGTCATGCTGCGCAACCACTCTGCAACTCACAAGCAGGAATCAATTATTCCACCAAAACGCATTAGGCCAGAGAGAGGAGCTGCACGTCGGCAACGTGAACTAATGGTTATACTCGCGAGAGAAGAAAATGGAGAGAGTGTGGATTGGATGGAGGAAGAAGATCTTGAGCTGAATGGAATATCTATACCACAGGATGAACAGATCTGTGCTACCCCAATTTATTCCATTAAGGAGCATTTTGCTTCCCCGTGGGAAAATGGAGAAGCATAAAATTAATTGTGTGCAATCATAAAATAATAATTTGTTATGATTCAACCAGAACTTCAGAACTTTTCATCCTGCTGTGGAAAAAAACTTTAAGTCGTTCTACCGCAAAGTTTCAATATTGCTATACATAATTACTACTATTAATTCTATAGGTTACTTCTTTTTAAAAGAAAATAAAAGAATAAAAATTATTCTAAACATTGCATTTTTTTAGCATTAATAGACGATGAGTCTACGATTATTTTAAAATGATTTTTTATGCTAAGTTCAGCAATGTTTAAAAAAGTTAATTATTAATTTTTATGTTTTATTTGAAATTAAATGAAGTGGTTTTTTCTGGAGGGGGGGGTCAGAGCATTGTGACGTCATATTTGAGGGGGGTCAGACTTTTTGTGACGAAGTGTGACAAGGGGGGGAGGGGGGGGGGTCAAAAATCAGCCAATTTCGCGTGACGTCATTTATGGACGGCCCCTAGGGTAAACTGTGTGTGTAAAAGAATGCTCTGGTCTGAATGTTGATCGTTCTGCAATAAGTGAAACACTAAAATAATTAAGTCCTAGATAACCACCGTGTTATGCCATTGGTGGTTTTCACATTCAGACATTCTGCGTTTTCATGGGCATGAAGGTTTGTGAAAACTTATTTCGTCTAGAAGTCTGCTTAATTATTTAAGGTTCACATATTGAGCTATAAAGGATTGTAGGCCTACTTGTTGGAGAAGGCGAATCGAAGTCGATCAAAGATGTCGCTGCAATCGGCAAAATATTTATTAATATTCATAATGACCTTTGGTTGCTACACGAGGGTTGACATGCAAGCGCTGAACTACAATCTGACACGCAAGGAAGGAGGAACTGCCACATTTTGCATTTGAAATGCTGAGCAAAAACTACTGCGTAGTGTGTTTTGATCACAAGATTAGGATCGTTAATTCTTATTTTGAGGTATTCACGTTCCATCATCGATTTGCTGGATATGTCGGAATCATGGCTATCTATTAGCTCTGAAACGTGCAGGGCCGTACCGAGAGAGCGGGGCCTAGGCCCAGGGCGCAAATGTGGAAAGGGCGCAAATTTCAGGATGAAATAACTTATTATTCCAGAACGGTACGGCCCTGGAAACGTGTCGTTTAATATGAGTACCAATCGTTTCCTGAATTGTATGTCAC
This sequence comes from Bimastos eiseni, assembly GCA_959347315.1. Lineage (NCBI taxonomy): Eukaryota > Metazoa > Annelida > Clitellata > Crassiclitellata > Lumbricidae > Bimastos > Bimastos eiseni. The sequence continues at coordinate 48,098,451 of OY365807.1, read as the reverse complement.
CGAAAACTAAACCTACACATTTCATGCATCTTTTTCCAGAAGGAAACCCGAAGTGGTTAAGAGCAACCAAGGACCGATGCATACGCACGATTTTCATGCAATGGAGCATAACTTGCACGAGCAACGATAACGTCCTCACAAATAGCGATTATGGCGAAAAAAATATGGTTTATAATAATGATAATGATAATAATGATAATAATAATAATAATAATAATAATAATAATAATAATAATAATAATAATAATAATAATGACATCAATGATGACAGCGCTGTTGTCAGTGTTGTTCTTGCTGTTGATAATGATGACGAATCATGCAAATTTTCGCAAATTCTATGTCTTTGTCCTTTGAAAGACGGCACCCTATGATTCTTCTCGCCAAGTCGTTTCTTGAAGTGAGTAATTTTAACGAAAACACCGTATGCAGCGCTAACACAAACAGCTGAACGACGTATGTTTTAAAGCACCGCAGTTTGAATTTTTTATACGTCGCAGCTAGGGCAGTGGTTGAATTGTCGGAGGGTTGGGAGGGTTCAATCTCCCAGTTCATCTTTCAACCCTACCACATAATACTCAGAAATAAACACGGGGTCATGAAAACCCCGAGATCAGCTCTCAGTGGCACCCAAACCCACCGTTACTCTCAATAATATAGTCCGTACACAAGTTTCAGGTTCGGAAAAATTCTAGTCGGGATATCTAGACATGAGATGTTTCAACCACACCAGTTCAAATTTGACAGTTCAAACTCCGTCATAGAGTGAACATGACAATAACAGGAAAGCGAATGAGCTAAAAATGGTAGGCACTAGTAAACATATATCTGCTATATTTTGCTTTGTGGATAGATTGAGTGACAGAGGGGTTAATTATAAAAATTGAAATCAATATAGGCCTAACTCTATTCTGCACATAGCCTATGTGGTTCTTATTTTTTAGGAAAGGTGAGAAATCATGACAGAAATAAAACAGAATGGTGGCTCTCTATCAAGCTAAGCAACACAGAAGATCATCGAAGTCTGCCTGGCTTCCGCTGAATGATAAGAATCCCTCGTTGGTCAGTAACGAAGACACCCATTGTCCGATAAAATAAATATATTGCTTCTGCACGTTTTATCCTATAGATTAGATGTGATGACATATAAATTCTGTAGGCAAATAAAAACAGGCAAGTAAGTAAGTATATTCTTTAATACTCCACTTGCAGACGCGCTCTAACACATAGGCCTACATGTATAGTAATAGGTAATCAAGATATATAAAATAATTGACTTGATGAAATAATGTTGTCACACAACTCATCTACGTGTATAGTAAAGTAATCACAAGACCTTTTATACAATTCTCTGGCTCGGTTTTCATAAATGGGAAATACCGTTTGCATAAAATAAATTCATCTCTAATTCATTTCTAATGAAGGGACTACTTTCCACACACTGAAAGCCGAACTCTTCAGGCTATCCTTTCCAAATTCTACTCCTGCGCTACCACTTGACACCATCGGATCCTCACCGACTATCACCGTAGCACCATGCATGCTGTCTCCTCGGCCTGACCTCTCTGGATTTTGACCTGGCACCTGAACGAAACGAGTCCATTGCGGACTTGATTTGGTAGGTCTATAGCCGGTGCGCCGGTCTCCCCAAAGTGGCTTTTGTGGACACTGATAAAATTTCCTAGGTTTAACATTGCATTACATTGGGCCTACATTAGCAAGCCGCCAACAATCACACCGGCATCGACTTCTAAAATCGCACAGAATTCCTGCATTGAGTAAACCTATATAACCGAACACAGTCAGCTCTATGTACACGCTAAGTATGCTTTCAAAGAAACCGCACTGGTTCTATTTGACGAAGATACACAACGAATAAGGTTAGTAAATCTGAATTATTTGAGCACATGCAGTGTCTTTCGCGAGTTTTCCTCAAAGAAACGCAATGTCAAACCCAAAAATACACCACAATTGGTAGCAAAAGGCAACAACACTAGACTCTAATATAGCGATTCTTGCTACCATCCATTATTATGCATATTTATCCTATATGCACGTATTTGCTTTGTATTTGCTATAATAAATTTGAGCTTAATAAAAGTACGTTAAGCACGTTTTCATTTGTTTCTGATTTTCCTGTTTCTCTCTTTCTGTATCGTTGCTTTTCCCCGCTGGTTTTCTACGATGCTCTGTGCATATGTGACTTTGTATAGTTTTCTCTCAGTTTAACTGCATGCATTCCACATTCACCTCGTCCTCAGCTCATCTGAGTATAGTCACATAATATATCTTTAGTAACTGAAGTCATTTCAGCACTGCTTGGCAGTTGCGTTTATGCTTCTGAGGATTTGAAGGCGACATAAGACGCTCGTTACTTGTTTGCTTCTGGCGATAATCTCATTGCTGAATGCGTCCATTCATCCACTTGGACTATGTTTCTATACAGAAGCCCTCGACAATCGCTCGAACATTCTAGAATCTAGAGAGCCTTCGAACGACGCTTATGAGTGTAGTTTCTTCTGGCAATCAGTGCCTCATTCTCAGGCAATGATTCCATACTCAATTATCGCTTATTACCTTCAAGTGATTTACTTACTTTATCGTCTCTTCGCGAGTCATTACGTACGAAGCCTACACGCATAAAATTAAATGAATCCGCAAAACGTAAGAGAGGCTAAGAGTCATTCAGTTAATTTTAAATTGAAGGTTAATGTCTGAAAGGCAACAGCTTCATGGAATAAGGCTACAATTACGAGCATATGTAATAGGCCTACATGAACTCACAAACCTACATAGATTTGCATTCGTAACATGTAAAATTGTAAGTTTGAATCTATATGAGTATAATATTACACCTCTTCAGAAAACTCGTCCGAGGTGCACCTAGCCTGACAGTATTCTTTAAAGGATCTTCTATTGACCGAATAGAATGTTCAACTGGTTGCAAACATAGATAGATTCACAGTAAACAGACAATACTCGTGCTGAAACTGAGTTTCTATGGGATTAAGTCGAAGGCGGTTGGTTGACATCCACAATTAAAGCGCCTCTTATTTCTCAGCTATTTTATCAGCCATGGAATTTGCAACAGCAATGTATGTAGTTTGAACACATTGGTCTACGCTCGAGTATAATCAATCTACTCATAAATGTCGTTCATGCAGCTTTTTGAGGTGGACCGCAGATGATGGACATCGATCACTTGTCCTCCTTCCGAGCTGTCTGTGTCCTCCTTAGACTCTCACTGTATCTGGCAACAATAAGCAAGATTGAAGAATGTGTTACAAATTAAAATGATACTCTACCAATCATGAGTATTCTTATTGAAGCATGACCATGCTCATTGAAATTTAGTTTGCTAAAGCCTTCAAGGAAACTGGCGAATGGCGAATCGTCTGTGCTAAGTGCAATGTAGGCCTATGCAAATGTCATCCTAGAAGATAAGCAGTATCACGCGATCTTCAGCTTTGATCTACAAACTGATCATGATTGTACAGAATGTTTTTGAATGCAGCTGTCGAATATTACATGCTAGACCTGTGTTGTACGTGTTTCTGTTTAAATCATGTGCATGTGAGATACCTGAACTGCCAAGATTCTCATGAAGACGTGTGTTGATGGGACCAGTAGGCCTAGTCAAATAATGGTGGGATGTTTGAGTTATTTATTGCTATTGCCTTACAGGTGTATATATATATATATATTAATTAGTAACTTACTAGTAGTCCTATTGTCATTACAGTGGATAACTTTGCTGCAAAACGTTAACGCATAGAAGTAAGCGTACCAAAATAAGATATTGTCGCCACCGTCTGTAAATTAAGAGCCAGCTTGGTCATCAGATATTACAGCAGTAACAGCACAGCACACTATCCTGAAAACAGACAGAGAATGGCAACGTGCTGCTGCCAATCTACGCCAAGCAGTCAACTAGTTGGATTAACTGCACGCCCAGAGACCACCACGAGGAGGTGTTAGCAAAGGTCTCCGTAGGCCATTATTGCAGCTCTCAGGCAGTAGAAAGTCATCACAAGTTTGGCATCACCCACAAATAGGCCAATTTTAGAAATTTTCAATTTGAGTTATTTGCATTTACTTGGATTGATTATGCAAGGCAAACATTGGCGCTGCGGCAAAACGCGAAAAGACGCAAATCAGAGACATGATTGCGCATAGAAATACTAGAGACAGAGAAGGTTCGGAAACGACATAGGCCTACTACACAAGCTTAGGCCTATAAGTCAATAAGTAATCTAAAACAAAGTCCGTGAGAGTAAAACTGAATGAGAGAAACGGAGAGCAAGAGAACAGACACTGCAGCGATAGCAAAAGAGTGAAAAAGAGTCACTTAGTTTGAAGATTGAGAAAAAACAAAAGACAGGGTTAGCGATTTGGTGTAAGAGATAGAGAGAGAAATAGATGATAGGCCTAGGCCTAAATGGAGATTGATTGATAGATAGATAGACATGGCAGATACAGAAAGAAAGACAGCATAGACAGATTGAGAGTTATAGATGATAAATGGCGATAGACAAATATTAGACAGATCTATAGAGATAGATAGATAAGGCAGAGAAAGAGAGAAATTACAGATAGAGAAATAGATGAATTGATAACTAGATAAATTGATGCACATATAGATAACTGAATTGATCAATAGGTAGGCCTACATACACAGATAGATATCTAGATAGATAAGACTGAGAAAGAAATATTAGATAAATTGATAGATGCATGAATAAACAGATCTATACATCAATTGATAGATAAGGAGGCACATAGGATGACAGATAGACAAGTGTATCAAGAAAATTATTGTTAGATAGACCTACGCAGAGAGAAATTGGTTAATATACAAGGCGGTGAAGAAAATATGCCGTTTGGTTGGGAAAAAGTACGACAAACATGAGACTGAAAGTAAGATCGAAACTGAAATAATATGGATGCAGCAGAGGCAGTACATACTTATGAGCGAGAAGTACGGTTAAAGTGAGTGAGAGATTGAGAGCATAATGTGGGCTATACATGTATTGTTTAGAGTATCTGCTTATACCCCTCTGATTGTAACGTCTAATAGCGTTCAATCACAGACAACTACGTCAGTTTAACGAATACTACGTCAAAATGGGAAATAATGAACTGCCTGAGAGACTTGTAATGAGTGGACTACCCAAATGTAAGCTACTTAATATTATGCAAAGCCAGGGCCCTACAGAGAAAATGTGACGCATTTGGCCCATCACATTTTCTTAAGCAAGCAGTTGGAAGGTAGTTCTGTATTGACCTCAGGTCTGAGGTGAATACAAAACTATCTTCGAACACCTTAATCTTCTCATATCAGACTGAACGCAACATACTCATTCAATAAACTGGTGTCCTGAATTTGGCTTTCGAGAGGCGCTTTAAAAGTTTTGAGAAGTTAACGATTACGATTAGAGTTATATGTAGCAGCATAATTTGTATACTGTATGCCATTTTCTTTTCGTCTGTGCATTTAGATGGAACTTATTCGTGTCGAACTGTTTACTTGTGGTCGTTGTGGAGGCAATCAATTATGAGAACTTAATCAAAGGAGAATACAGGGACGGATCTAAAACTAACGTATACCGAAACTGACCAAAGTAAGTGAAGAATGAGACAAAAAAGAAAATGAGAAAGGAGATCTAGAGTAAAAACTCAGAGTAGGACAGTGAAACAGAAGTGAAAAACACAGAATGCACTGAGAACAGAGATAGAAAGTAAGGAACAGTCTGATGATGATGATAATGATGAGTTCTTAGCCCTCAGACAGGTCCATTAACTGGCTTATATGCCACCCACGTTTTACAAGAGTAAGGTGATTTCGCATTGCCTTCTTTCCTCACCGGCAATTCTGGGCAATCAACTTGTCCAGTGACCAGGGTCACTACGGAGTGGCTTGAGGTAGATTCGAACCTGCGACCTTCCACTTACACAGCATAGAACGTACATCGCTACATCACCGCGTCCCACATTCATATAACCTAGTCTAAAGCAATTAATTCTGTAGCTTAGAATTCTAAAACTTAACTCAGTACTGTAGTCCTTCCAGTGTAGGTCTTCATATCGAGCAACGCATCTCATCCTCCTCCACTCGTCTCCTCTGTCAATGTTCAGATCCTTCTCGTTTTCGTCCCATGATCCACTCTCCAGGCATCTCCGGTCGTCTGTGATGGTTTCTAGTCAGTTCTAAAAGACAAAACAATAATGTAAAATGTCATAAAGTTAAGAAATGGAGTGAACTAGATAACAGGGAGAAAAAGACATAGAGTAGGATAGATTGAAAGAGAGCAAATATTAACTGTATAAATGTATCATTAAACTGAGCTGCAATATGCCAAAATAATTTTTTTTCCAACAGCAAAGCATAGGGACAATGTTGCCAAAAGCTTTCTTCAAAAATCTCGTTCCATTCATCCACAACAATGAGGCTACCACACCTAAGACAACATTTTGGGCACAAGAAAAGAGAAAATAGGGTCAGCAAACCCAGGGGCATCCAGATAGGAGGGAGGGGCCAAGGCAATTTCAGGTGGGAGATAATTGATTAGTCTTAGGGGGGAATATTTTGCCTTCCTGACATCTTGGACCAGGTGGTTTGCCTCCATCGCTCAGAGGGTATTGACACCCCTGAGCAGACGCAAGAAGAGGAAAATAGAGATAATAGAGCTGTAGATATACTTAAGACAAGAGGAAGAGAAATTTAGGAAAGAAACAGACAGAGAAGATATAAAATGCTGTGTTTCATTACCCTGGTCGACATTTTGCTACTTAATTAGAATCTTCCAAACGACACGACGATTTTATTAGCAGCCAGTCTATGGGATTTTTCACAAACCTTCATAAAAACTGAAACTAACCTATAGTCGCTTGCAGGACAGTCGGTCACGAACAGGTCTCGATAACCGAAGACAGGTAGCGCTTCATGTCAGATGCCACAGCACCTCTACCAGGATGGACGGTGCCAAAACTGCCGGACTTCTCTGGCCTGACCTGAAGCTGGCAGGATGGACGGTGCCAAAACAGCCGGACTTCTCTGGCTTGAACCTTCCAGGGTGGACGGTGCCAAAACAGCCGGAATTCGCTGACCTGTGTAATTTATACACCTGCTGATATTGTATAAATCTAAAAGTGCCTTAATTGAGTAAATTTTATTAAGTTGATAAAGCATTGTACAGAATATAATGTAGGGCCTATAGCTCAAAAATAGTAGACTTATTTTTGCTGACTTTTTGGTTCCACCAATCGTCCAGCATTATGAAGCTCAAATTGCCTATCTTGATATGGCATTGGCTGCTAACATGGAAACAGTGCCGTACCGAGGGGGCCAGCGGGGCCTTGGCCCAGGGCGCAAATGTGGAAAGGGCGCAAATTTCAGGATGGAATAACTTATTATTTCATAAAATGCACTATCTGAAAAATGTGGCGGTGCCAGATTGATGCTAGGCACAGGGCGCAATTGTTACTCGGTACGGCCCTGCATGGAAATGCTTGGGTTATGGTTAGAATAAAAAGACCTCAGAGGGGCAGTCATGGATCCATACAATCCAACGAAAATAACAAACTGCCTGAGTTACTTGTAATGAGTGGACTACACAAATCAAAATGTATCCTACTTAATATTATCTCAAAGCCAGGGCCCTACACAGAAAATGTGATGCATTTGGACAACCACATTTTCTCTAGCAAGCAATTGGAAGGTAGTTCTGTGTTGACCTGATCCGGTCTGAGGTCGACATCTAACTATCTTCAAACACCTTAGTCTCCTCATTTCAGACTAAATGCAACATAGTCATTCAACGCCTCTGAAACAACGCAGCGTTCTTGAATAATCTGGTTTCCTGCGTTTGGATTTCGAGTGGTGCTTTAGAAGTTTTGAGAAGTTGACAATTATGATTAGAGTTTACAGAAGATTTTTATACGGTGTGCCATTCTCTTTTCGTCTTTGCATTAAGATGATACTTGTTCGTATTGAATTGTTTACATGTGTAGGCAATTAATCATCAGAATTTAACCAAAGGAGGATACACGGATCATAAACTGACGTATACCGAAACTGACCAAAGTAAGTGAACAGTAAGACAGAAAAGAAAATTCGAAAGGAGATTTAGAATAAACTGAGAGTAGGACAGTGAGATTGAAGTGAAAACACAGAGAATGCACTGAGAATGGAGATAGAAGGCAACGAAACAATCTGATGACAATGATGATGATGATGATGGTGGTGGTGATAATGATGAAGATGATAATGATGATGATTTCTCTGCTTGCATATGCTACCCGGGGTGGAAAAGAATGAGGGTTTCCCATTGCTTTCCTTCCTCACGGACAATTCTGGGTAATCAAGTTGAAAGAGTTAAAACTCTTCTGATTAAAACTTACTCAGTATACTGTAGACCTCTGCGTATTGGGCAACGGATCCCCTTGTCAACTCGTCTCCTCTTTCCAATGCCAGTTCCTTCTCGGCTTCGTGCCACGACATCTGAGGTGATAAGTCGTCTTTGATGGTTTCCGGCAAGTTCTAAAAGACAAAATAGTGATGCATAATAACGTTGCAAAGCAAGAAAGGGAGTGTGCTAGACGACAGCGAGAGAAAGACGTGGAATAACCTAGGATAGATTGAAAAAGAGCAAGAAGTAACTTTATTACTTAACCGAGCTGCAATATGCCAACGAAAGTTTTCTATGGCAAAGCACAGGGATATGTTGTCAAAAGCTTTTCTAAAAAAATCTGGTTCAGTCAGACCTAAGACAAGATGTAATTTTGGGCACAAGAAGGAGAGAAAATAGGGTCAGTAGATCAAAGAAGTGACAAAATTGAGCTGTAGCTATAAGGAAACTTAAGACAAGAGGAAGAGAAATAACAAAGAGACAGGCAGACAATACAGAAATTGCTGTGTGTCTCATTATCTTAATTGACATCCTGCTACTTAGCATCTTCCAAACGACCTGACGATTTTGTCAGCAACCAATCCTCTGTCCATCGCCAATTAAGTGACCATGCCCATCTCTGTCAACTCCGGATAAGTGGCAAACCTTCATAGAAAGTAGAAACTGAAACTAAGCTAGCTGCTTGAAGGACAGTCGGTCAACCGAATCATTGCAGTTGATCCTGACTGGAATTGAGATCCTTCGAATGAAGAGCTCACACAACCAGCGGTTGACGGCATTACGTACAGGCCTCGATGGAAACATTGTAAAGAATGTAATGTATTTAAATTAGGTCAAGTATGGCAACTTATTTTTGCTAACTTGGAGCTACCATTGTCTGGCACTCTGAAGCTCAAATAGCCTGTTTGTTATGGCTGCTTGTATGAAAATACTTGGGTTATGGCTAGAATGAAACGACCTCAGAGGAACAGTCATGGCTTCATAGAATCCAATGCCGTAAGTTCCTAGCACCAGGTCTTCAAAAGTCGTGACAAGCGACAGAGGATTACAAAATAGACAAATACAAACTAAAGAATCCAGTGACCCAGGATCTCAAAAATGGTCAGGATTTCTAACCTAGCCTGTAATCCGGGTAAAATGAAAATTGACCTGTTGAATATCAACATATTAATGATATTAGCACACTGGACAGCGCAGTTAACTTATTATCTATAGCCCATTAGGCACTAAAAATATGTTCAATTCAATCTTCTCTTCAATCTACAATTAATGTTCGAACATCTAATTAGGCCTAGGCTACTCGAAAACAAGAGAAGACAAGAACACGTCCATGTAGAAATAAGATAAGAGAAAGAGAGAAAACAATAGGCCTTCACAACAGAAAACAGATCAACTAAGGAGATAGAGTTAAATTTGCTAAAGTTTACATTTAGTAAAATACCAAAAATAATATTTAGGCCTACCCCAGCAGGCCTAGTTATAAAGTATCATCGACAGGTCTAAATGGCAAATAACATAATAGCATTAAAATTTGTAGCTTACGATCGATAATTCGATCTCCAAACGGAAAACATTCGATAAGAAATCGTTGTTTTGAAATTTGTTAAGTCTACTTGCTACTTCTCGACGAAAATTCAATCGAAACAGAAGTTGGCGATGCAGATTTGTTTCGCAAAAATCCGGAATTCGACTGTCTTCGAGATCTACGCCGCAACTAAAGGCCAATACGCTGACGCAACCACGACGACATTTCGTTCGTCAAGCATAGATAACATGTTAATTCATATTATAGATAAGTAAGTAAATTAAGCATATTCTTTAATAACGAGTCTAATAATTTTCGCTTAAATTCAAACCGCTCTATGATAACATAAATAGGCGCCTATCATACGTTATACACTTATTTAACCAACAAGGCTGCTTAGTGAAAGAAGGACATGTCAACGTTACAGATATACAATGATCTCACTCGCAGGGCCGTACCGAGCTCTAATTGCGCCCTGTGCCTAGCATCAATCGGGCGCACCCATATTTTGCATTTTTAATATAATAGGTTAAGTAGATTAAGCATATTCTTTATATAAAATTTATTAATACACAAGAAATGATTTAATTGGCATAACCAAAGATAGTATAACTCCAACCAAAAACTTTCTTACTTGTACTTTTTAACTGTAACTGTAATTATAATTTTTATTCTTGAATGAAACTAGGGACATAATTGAAGAACGAATGAATTTATAGAATGTTAAAAGTTATGTCATACTGAAATTTGCGCCCCCTCCATATTTGCGCCCTGCACCAAGGCCCCGCTGGCCCCGCCCTCGGTACGGCCTTGCTCACTAGGTTCGTTGGCTCTGCGCCCCACCCCTCTTCGCTCCCTCAGCTGGATATTGAAGATTCGTACTCCGATGTACAACCTGTAACCATGGACCAATATACACCTTGATCTGTAGCTAGGAATAAATAGGCCTATAATCCCTATATGAAAATTATCAGAATTGTAGATAGATACTACATATCGCACTAGGATAATCAACGTGATTTTTTCTTGAGACCTGCATGTATCAATCAATCAATCAATTAAAAAATACTTGATTGGCCGCCCCTTCAAGATATCTACTCAGAGGCGCGCCCGGCCTAACCCACAGCTGAAAAGAACAGTTTTAAGGGAGGCGTATGAAGATGAAGATGATGAGTTCTAAGGTAGGTGGCGGAGCTCTATGGGAAGTGCATTCCAGATGGTTGGTCCCACGACCGAGAAAGCCCGATTCTGCATTATGGAAGTGCGTGCAAAAGGGACGATCAGATCGCCATGAATGGCAGAGCGAAGTGGTCGTCGACTAATACTGGCAGTGATAGGGCGACATAGCTTTTGCAAATAGGCAGGTGCAGTACAGCCAAGGCAGCGCCAAACTAATGGCAGACACCCTAAATAAGATGCGCTGGGGTAGAAGCAACCAGCGCAGGATATTCTGCATGTAGGACCTACTCTGATACTTGACCTGTTCTGGGAATCCCACCGATCAGTCGGGCGGCCGCACGCTTAACCCGAACTTGGAGGAGGCCAGCATATATTGAGGAGCAATAGTCAAGGCGACTGGTAACAAAGACAGGAACCAGAGTAGATGGGGCGCTGAGGGTAAGAGAGCGAGATTGGCGAAGCTGGTAAAAGCAACTACGAGAGACATTATTGACATGTTGAGCAAAGGTGAGTTCTTGGTCAAGAGTGATCCCTAAATCCTGGAACGGAGGCGGAGAAAGTGACGAGGGGAAACTGGGCAGCGAAGGCACAGAGATCAATTTTCGCCAGCTGCTGTCTGGTGCCAAGGCAGATAAAATGAGTTTTGGATGGGTTCAGCCGAAGCCGATTCGACGACATCCAGCCACCAAGGGAGTCTATAGCACTGTGGCGCACAGGCCACAAGGCTTGAATGAAGGATTCGTTTTTAAATAATAGGCTCACCATAGCGTCATATCAACGTACATTTTTTACAGTGTTGCGCCTTGCAACTTTGGTATAGGAGGGAAGACCATCGGCGTTTGTAAGTCAGCGCATAGCTTGCAGATACATGAATAGTCTTGAGTATAGCCTGACATACGGTGCATTGCTATATATGGGAAGCAGTGGTTCGTACTACGTTGACACATACTGGGAAACATGTATACGTTCGATAAATACGGGGAAGGTGACACCATTGGTGCGTTCGATAAATACAAGGAAAGGTCCTCACTGGTGCCGAAAAACTGATCACTTGCGGGCGTCTCCACATATTCTTTTCTCTTTACGGTTTTCCGTAAATATCTATACTAGGCTACCTAACGTCGTCATAGTAACTCCTCCCGTTTTCCAGAAATCTATTCACTTTGTGTCTAGTTGCAATATCTTCCCCGCGAGGCTTCTACTTGCAGGACTAGGGACAGAATTTCTTTTTTTAGGTCTACATATGATGGTGTCTTCTTAGCTCTGCTCTCCCTATCTGCAATTTTGAGCACAGCACTCTGCAGATGAGGGGCGCTCAGAAAAAAGAGGACACACACGAAAATTACGCGCTTCGCGCATTTTTCGGAGTCTTCACTTTTATCGGAACTTCTAAATATTTGAACGGCACTCTGTGCTGTAGGTGTGCTTCTGTACGTTTGACAAACTTTTGACAGTCTAAGTAGGCTAAGTTCAAAACTTATTCTTTTAAATTTTAGTTGAAATTAAAATGATAAAATGATAAATTAAATAAATATTATTTCAAACAGGAACAATGTTTTAGGCATAGGCTACACTTGGTTTCATTAAAGTCCCCTGGACAACATGATAGGCTTACGCAGGCCTACATGCTAAATCAGTGGTTCTCAACCAGTGTGCCGCGCGCATGCATGATCGCTGGTGATTGAATGATAGCCTACTCATCAAGGATGAATCGTAAATTTGCGGAATTCAGAAGGTGGAACATTGCAGAAACGTGGCTGGATAGGCCTATAGGCTATGGCTTTGTAGGAGGACTTGATAAGTATTAACCGCGGGTTCGACAAAGACTTAGACAGAACTTCACAGAAGGATGATCAGGTTGAACAGGATGGTAATCGTAATTAATCGTCATCTCGTCGACTAATTGGTGGCATCTCTAAGTTTTCACACATCTCATCTTTCATCCGTGATCTCTTCATTGGCTTTCTGCACCTCAACGCATACACTTTAAAATTCTTACTCTGATGCGAAACAGTCTTGTTGGCTCTGCTCCGGCGTACCTTTGGGCTCTCGACCTGTACCAGAATGTTCTCCATTTCCCCAACGGGCTTCTCTACGTTTATCTGCCTATGGATTATTGCTAGGGCTGTACATTTTTCGCGGTCGAAAATTTTATAATTCGCAGGCCAATTCGCGGCCAAAAACATAGAATTCGCGGCGCGTTCGCGGTCAGATATGTTGGGTTCACAAATTACACAATAAATAAGACAATGAGGCCTGTTGCTGCGACCTCAGCTTTGCAAACACAGCTGAAAGAGCAGGTTGCAATTATTTCCTTATCGCTGATTTCGCCTCTCCACTTTCTACATTCTGTGCTTTGCGCTTGTAAACGGTGATTATTCGCGTGCTTAGTGCAACTGTCCCTCTGATTAAATTCGACGTGCACAGTGCACACTGCATGTTCTGCAAAACAATAGATCGTCGCCCGTCGATCACCTGAAACGTACCGGGCTTAAACTGAACGTCTTCCTCTAGCCACAAAATGTTTTGACACACGAATACGTCGTAACTAATGTTTATAACCTTTGCCTTTACCACATGGTCCACATCAAAAACACAAATTAAGCAACACGAGAAAGTTGTCAAATTCGCGGTTATTTGCGGCAAAACGTTACAATTCGCGGTAGTATCCAAAATTCGCGAATTTTGCGAATCCAGCGACGACCGTGAATAATTTACAGCCCTAATTATTGCTGGTCCTCCGTATGCGCACTGCTACGCCCAAACGAGGAGCTTTGCTTATAGGCCCCTCCAGTTGGAATAGTATTCCGCTCCACGTACCTTAGGGCGGGACTCCTCGTTCTCTCCTCTGCTCAGTCTCGGAAGCGCTTAAAGAACTTCCACAAGTCCACTCATCGTCCAGACAAAAGTTGGATATCGTAAAAGTTGGTTTATGGGCTGCGAAGTGTAATCCCACCTGGGTGTGGTCTGGGCAGCCCAAGCCCACGAACCCACTCATCGCCCACCAAAAGGTTGGATATTGCAAATGTTGGTTAATGGACTGCTAAACGTAATCCCATCTGGGAATGATTTGGGCAGTCCAAGCCCACGAGCCCACTAATCGCCCACCAAAAGTCATATATTGCAAATGTTGGCTAAAAGGCTGCTTAGTGTAATCCCACCTGGGTGTGATCTGGGCAGCCCAAGTCCACGAACCCACTCATCGGCCACCAAAGAGTTGGATATTGCAAATGTTGGTTAATGGGCTGCTAAATGTAATCCCATCTGGGCGTGATGTGGGCAGCCCAAGCCCACGAGCCCACTCATCGCCACTCATCGCCCACTCATCGCCCACTCATCGCCCACTCATCGCCCACTCATCGCCCACTCATCGCCCACTCATCGCCCACTCATCGCCCACTCATCGCCCACTCATCGCCCACTCATCGCCCACTCATCGCCCACTCATCGCCCACTCATCGCCCACTCATCGCCCACTCATCGCCCACTCATCGCCCACTCATCGCCCACTCAAAAATTTTATAATAAAATGGTTGGTTAATGGGCTGCTAAGCGTAATCCCATCTGGGCGTAATGTGGGCAGCCTAAGCGCACAAGCCCACTCATCGCCCACTCAAAAATTTGATTTAAAATGGTTGGTTAATGGGCTGCTAAGCGTAATCCCACCTGGGTGTGATCTGGGCAGCCCAAGCCCACGAGCCCACTCATCGCCCATCCAAAGTCGGATATTGCAAACTTTGGTTCATGCGCTGCCCATCTGGGCGTGATGTGGGCAGCCCAAGCTCACGTGCCCACTCATCGCCCACCCAAAAGACGGATATTGCAAATGTTGGTTAATGGGCTGCGAAGAGTAATCCCGTACGGGTTTGATGTGAGCAGCTCAAGCCCACGAGCCCACTCATTGCCCACCCAAAAATTAGATATTGTAAAAGTTGGCTAATGGGCTGCAAAGCGTAATCCCATATGGGTGTGATGTGGGCAGCGCAAGCCCTTGAGCCCACTCATCGCTCACCCAAAGGTTGGATATGCATATGTTGGCTGCTAAGCGCAGTCCCATCTGGGTGTGATGTGGGCAGCCCAAGCCCACGAACCCACTCCTCGCCTACCCAGAAGTCGGATATTGCAAAAGTCGGTTAATGGGCTGATAAGGGCAACCCCATATGGGTGCGATGTGGGCAGCCCCAGCCCCAGCCCACAAGCCCACTCATCGCCCACATTTCTTTTTTTCGGATAATTGCCTCCTCATCTCACGCTCAGATGGGCTTGACATGGGCTAGCCCCAGCCCATGAGCCCATCTAATTTGGAGATGGGCTCAATATGGGCATGTTGGCAGGGTCGGTGGAATCAGATCGACATAAGCCGTAGATTTGTAAGTTTTCTATAATAGATTAGTTTCGGTATTTTGCTTTTCTGCTCAGTTTTCAGTACTATGGCGCTATCGGAGAGAAACTTTTTTGCATATGAGCGCATGCGCATGAGCCCTTCATGAAGAACTTCGGGCTGATCTCCTATAGTTGGATCTCCTAAGAGTGTGAATGTAATTGGATTTGTAATTACGATTATTTATTTATATATAGAGCAACGTTGGTAGCCAGCTACATCTAGTGTGCTTTACAAGATTGTTCATTGTCAACGTAGTATTAATGTTCTACGATTGTAGCATCTTTAGAAAACCGTCTGATTCAGCAGAAGCGCTTAATTTCCTCTGTGGGTCCTTTCTTGAGCAGAATTACAGTCATCTGTTTGTCGTGTATACTAGATTATCGTATATGGGAGCAGTATATTTGCACTGAGACTCTTTCCGGATTCCCTGCGTTGTTTCCAGCCAATAAACGCTCGTTTATACTGGATGCAATCGACTCTGCGTCGACTGCGCATGGGTCTGTATACTTACTAAGTCGTGACAATGGCTTTACGTTTGAGAATTCATTAATTGGGTTGGACGCCTGCCGTTAACCATGTGAAACCATCCATAAGGAAATCACTGATTTCGCAATAACCCCAGCCAATAAATAAATTACCGACCAATAAGAATATTATAATGCACTTTGATGGAAATAATTCACAATTTACAACCACCGACCAATAAATGTCATCGGTAATTATCCCAGTAAAATAGCTACAGTTCGGAACCTCCGGTTAATTGCTCGTAAATGTTTCAGGTAGGCCTAATCAGGCGAAGGAAATGTTAATTTTTTTTATTTTTTGCTAAATTCAAGTAGATTGTAGATTAGATAAGTGAGTAAATGAAATGTTAATTTTTTTTATTTTTTGCTAAATTCAAGTAGATTGTAGATTAGATAAGTGAGTAAATGATCAAAGTTGTGCAGAGGCAATCCTGCTGAGACATTTGAGAAAATTCAGACTCCTGTAACGACCCTGATTTGCAGTGTTCTGGCATTGTCATGAGGAACATGTTTCCTTCACGGACAAGTAATTGGCGATATTACACTCGTTGCAATTCCTGCCCCCAAAACCGTAAACTTTTCTATCGTTGCATTACAATCAGCTACTTTTCAACGTTACTCACATTCATTGGACAAGATGCCATTAATTTTGCTAAGTTCGTCTGCGTATTATTGACATAGGCATTGAACTGAGTTTTTGTCAGTGGCGTCACTGGGGTTGGTGTCACCCAGTGCGGTAAACTCTTGGTGTCACCCCTCTAGACTTTCACCATGGTCTTCTGAGCTCTGAGTCTTATTCATTTAAGCACCAGACGCTCTGCATGGTGGCACCCTGTGCCTGCTCATATATTTAACAATGAACGGTTATGAAACCCGACTAGACAGAGCTATGTCTGCTTTGTCAAATTTGCAATTTTTTTATTTTGGTGTCACCCCTTGATGGTGTCACCCGGTGCGGCCCGCACCCCCCGCACCCCCCTAGTGACGCCCCTGGTTTTTGTTACATAATCTGATTATGTTATTTCCGTATTATTCCGTCTTCTTTATTCAAGTGACTGTTATATCTGACGACACAAACGAAATATCGCATTGCCAACAATATTAAGAGTTTAAAGAAGATCAACAACAGTTTACGAGCAACTGCATGAACAATTTCTTTCATTCGTTATTACATTATTATTATATACGCTTTTAATCAAATATTCAAACAATTTATTTTATAGGCCTAATAACAAATTAAAGAAATTGTCTTAGATTGGAATTTTTTTCTTTTTTTGGGACGTTAGTTTTAAGGTGGGTTATTTTCCTATGGATTATGTATGGTTCAAGGGTCATAGGCCTACTTGTTTCGAACCCGGCAGATTATCTAAACCATGTTAAAACGCTTTATCCGAAGTTAGTCTTTCTTTCTGTCTGCACATTCATTCCTATCCCTCTTCCTCCCATCGCTCTTAATTCCCCACCATGGTTTGCAGTTGAAACAGACTATTCATGTATTGACGCTCTATGGGGCGTCTGCAGAGTCCCCTGGGTGGCAACGCAGTCGTAGAAAGGTCAGTGCTTGTGTAGACGAATTGACGTGACCGACTGCAATTCACGCTCCACCAGGGGCGCAACTAGGTAAGTGCTGGAAAAGTTGACCCAAACAATTGATAAAAATCCGTTGGGCTTTTCTTTTTTGAAGATTGGGGTAGGGGTTTTATCAGTACGTCGCGTCACGCCTTAGACATGACGTTTACAGTATGAGCATTTCCCATCAGGAAAATTTTCTGGTTGCGCCCCTCTGCTCCACTTCTAATTACGCCAATCCGATACACTAGGATTTACGTTGCCATATACTTCGTTTTCTAGTCACTGAGGAAAGGTTGATGAATGGTCAAAGCCGGTCTACAAGGGTTGCGCCTAGTCTTTGTTCCAGCGCCAAACTGATGGCCTACCACACAGGGAATTTCCAGACCAACTATCGAAATTATAATGTAGGCTAATGTAATACATTCAATGCCATTAATATAAGCACCATCAGTATCAAGCTACATATGTGCTTCTAGGGTGCTTTATATGACATTCGGTAATCATTTCGAACATTTATATAGCACCTCTTCAGAGGTGCTCACAGCCCAGTCATGGCTAAAAAGAAATGACTTTAACAGCTTACAGTGGCGTAACCAGAGTCAAAATGAAACCCGGGCAGCTGCACAACTCAAAATTAATCACAATAATGACAATCCAAAATTGGAATTTGTATCATATTCATTATTTCGAAAGTGGCAAGTTAGCCACTATTATTATACTAATTCATTGACTATAGCTGTCAATATTATGCTACCGCATAAATAATATTCACATTGCTGCATCGTAAAATTAACACTACGCAAACTATAGGCTAGTCAATCTACAACCACTTAAGATAGTTGAAACACGTAGGCTTAGGCCATAAAGACCGCCAAGGGGCAACATCCAGCGACTAACGAAATAAACTTAGAAAATGCCAGTTTTGGAGAGATATGCCTGCAACTAATTATCCAATTATATATATCACACCGCATCGAATAAAACAATTTAATATTGACTTATTTATTAAAACAATGATAAAAATCCTAAGATAAAAGTGAATTTGATAGTTCTTACTTTAAGTTTAGGTCTAAGTTAAAGCAGCATGCGCCGTATCTGATCACTACTGGTTTTGAATTTGTCAACAATACTGTCGAAACAATCAATCTTTGGAAAACTCGCTCGATGGAAATTAGGCTAGAGATGCGAGGCGTTCGTACCCCCTGGTATGTGTAGTGCAAATAACTTTTTAAGCGCTTCACAGCACGGAAATGAACGCTCACAAGACGCTGTTGATACGGGAAGCGTCATACTTATTTGTAGGCCTATATATAGTAAGCTCATCAGCATTTTGAACGCGCCGTATTTTTGTATCTCCTGATATACGCCAATAATTGAAAGCAATTTCTTCCTATAGATGAGTTGTAAAGAGTTAATCCGAAGTGCAATTCTTTTCAGTTGGCATAATAACTATGTACTCGAGTGTCACATATATAATGCCATGCACATTATATTAGACATTGCCCTATATTTGGACAATTTGTTGTGGGGGCGAGAAATAGGTCTTAGTGGGCGTAAATGAAAGAACCCTCTGTGCGACCGACACTGCGGGGTCCATGCCTCCATGCCCTGGCTATCAAAATAATTGACAAATTGCCCTACGCACAAGTGCAGAAGCCTCACCACGGCAACTTTATATGCCAGCGATCATGAAAGTAGCGTACTAAAGAACCGGATAATATATGAATACATGATATATGAATACATAATATATGAGAGAGAGAGAGAGAGAGACAGACAGACATACATACAGACAGGCAAAGACAGACACAGACAGACAGGCAGACAGAGACAGAGAAACAGGAAAAAACATGGGTATTAATATAGGAAAGCGAGGAGCCGTACGCGCACGCTACACTTGTAGCAGACGACGCACGTCCGCCTATTCTTTGATCCGCCAGATGCACGTGGAACAGTTAGTTACTCTTCGCTTATCTGTCGGCAGATCAAAGCCCCACTAATGACTAACAATCGAGGTCCTTCCAAAGAGACCTCGCTCCTCATCTGCCCTGATGAAAATTACTCGGCTGTAGAATCCCATCCTTACTCTTGCATGTCAGTTAAGCCAAGGTGACATGCATGGAACATAGGCTACCGTTAAAACGTACAATTGTTTAGATTTCTTTTATTCTTGTTCGTCTCTGGCAGTCGATAGATTCAGAGTCGCAAGAGAACTCGTAATATTTTTGTAGGGTATAATTTTATGTGAGTAGCATTGACTTAAAGATTACAGAAAATAAGAAATTATGACCTGAGACAATGATTGGATACGCCTATCCAAACAATTCTGCTACATAGGACTACAGTCGCACAGTGAAGATTTCGATGGTTTGGATGATAATGTAGAGAGAATGCAAAACGAAGGAATGATTGAGAATACGCTACATGCAATGTTCGACAGAAAAAACACAAAGGCGGATGACAACATATCAACAGCTGGAATGACGCTGACAAGGAGTAGGGGCCTGACATCATAACATCATCGTCGTCACCATGACATCTGTCTTAGTATGTCTCTATATATGTTGTCAATGAACTCGGAAGATGGCAGCAACGTCTTCCATTTTGAGATTTTTGAAACTGCAGTCTTCGCTGAATCGCGCTTCAATTCAAGGTTTGTCCGTCCGTCTGTCCGTCCGGGCGACGAATATTAACTTGCCTGTTATGTGCTTGTTATCTGCTTATTTTGTGGGAATACAAGAATCTTGATACTGATATTAAACTGTATATCAGATTAATGCACTGATTGCGCTCAGAGAGCCAACTATTAAGGAGTTTGAGGATAATGACAATAAGTCTGCAGCCTGTCAAGATGTTTGGCAAAAGTCCATTGTCAGTTATAACTTATAATCTCCGTGAATACGAATTTATCTGTAGGTCCGCGATTTAAATCTCAGACATTAAAGATTTATTCGGAGCTGAAAATTTACGTCATATTATAGGCAACATATTCGCCGACGTTCTATGAAACAACAAATTAAGTTTAAAAATGTAAAGCCAGATTAATTGACACAGACAGACAGAAAGCTCGGAGGTTGTGGTGTTCAATCCCTCGATCTAGTCCTTCTTAAGACCCACACTCCTACAGTCAGTGCACACCTCAGAGGGTCGTTTCCAATCTCTCACTTCTCATTTTGGCTTTATATTATTCTAGCATTTCCTTCACAATAAACCTTGTGGGTTATGCCGAGACCAGAGCGATACCTCAGAACTCGGCTATAAGACGAGACCGAGACGTATGACTGATATCTTGGACGAATTTGAGATTAGAGCTGCGCTAGGTTTAACGCTGCAGAACGATTACATTTTTCTGACTAACATTTATTCTTCAACACTCTGCTGAATTTGGTTCACATACCATCACTTACTTACTTACTATTTATATATGTGGAGCTCTAGCGACTAGGCGAGGACCTTGAAATTAGGTGCCAATAATCAGTGTATCTTACAGTCAGAGAAGTTTTCATTCCTATTGATTGCTTCAACTTAATTGACCACCGAAATCTACATACGTTTAATTAAAAAAGTTGTAAGATAATGAAAACCACATTCTAGTGATAGGAGAAATGTCTACTGCCCACTAACAGCGGATGTTCCCTTATTCTATTATTGGCGCAGGTTAGTCGCCAGGTGACATGCCGGTCTGAGTCATTGTTAGCGGGGATTGTTAGCAATTATGAGAGTCGGTTTATGTTAGAAGCGAAACGTGTGGTATAGGGATCAAGTATGCGCTATCGTTATACCTGAAAACTTCGTAAATACAAATAAGAGAAAAAATTCGATAGGCTGAGGTAGGCTAGTCCGTAAAAGGCAAGCGTCAGGTCCTGCGCGATGACTTAATCGACCACCTCGCGGTTGAAGTTATTATAATCAGTTACGTTGAGGTGAATGTTCGACGCTACGACGCTAAGAAATTGCTCCAAAATGTCTACATTTAGCCTGCAAATGTACGTCGTGCTTTTCTTTACCATGCCAAGTTTGGCAAAAGCGTCGAATGGTAATTGGTATCCGACTGGCAACACTCTGCCAGGATTTCGACCGCCCGACAACCGGGGTCGATGCGAGCCGATTACAATACCCCTCTGCAAAGATATTCAGTACAATGAGACGATCATGCCAAATCTACTAAATCATCAGCGCCAGGACGATGCAGGACAAGAGGTGCACCAGTTCTTTCCGCTCGTCAAAGTACAATGCAGTCCCTACCTCAAGTTTTTTCTCTGTACAGTCTATGCTCCAGTTTGTACGTTCCTTGATGAAGTTATTCCACCGTGTAGGTCGTTGTGCCTTGAGGCAAAGCAGGGATGTGAGAATCTGATGAACAAGTTTGGCTTCACATGGCCAGAAAATCTGGACTGTTCAAAATTTCCAGAAAACGGACTATGTGTTGGCGAAAATCGCACAGAATTGAAGCATGATTTGGATAAGTCAAATCTTCATGATCAAATTGATACAGATTTTGCTGGAATTGGTGTAAGGGGCCATACACATGCTGATCTGCCGTTTGAGTGCCCGCCATTTCTAAGTGTGTCTAAGAGCTTGAAGTATAATCTCCAAGTTGGAGACAAAATAGTAAATGATTGTGGCTTGCCTTGTGACCCTGAAGATGACATGTTTTTTGGTCCAACAAGACGAAAGTTTGCCTGGTACTTGATTGGAATTGCATCTTCCATATGTTTGCTTTCAACGCTATTCACGATGCTTACATTTTTCGCGGACATGCAGAGGTTCAAGTATCCAGAGCGGCCAATGATCTTTCTGTCTGGTTGCTACTGCATGGTTTCTCTGGCCTTTGTCACTGGTTTTGCTGTTCAAGATGGCATTGCTTGTTCTGGTCCATTTCCTCCAGA
Organism: Bimastos eiseni; assembly: GCA_959347315.1. Taxonomy (NCBI): domain Eukaryota; kingdom Metazoa; phylum Annelida; class Clitellata; order Crassiclitellata; family Lumbricidae; genus Bimastos; species Bimastos eiseni. The sequence continues at coordinate 48,075,973 of OY365807.1, read as the reverse complement.
AAATTCTGCTGAATACTTGCATAACAGTTGGAAGGTAGTGGCTCAGGGCACAAAGAAGGAATCCTGCACGATTATTTTTATGCTGCTCTACTACTTTAGCATGGCTAGCTCCATCTGGTGGGTCATCCTCACCCTTACCTGGTTTCTGTCAGCAGGACTGAAATGGGGACATGAAGCCATTGAACGCAATTCACAGTACTTCCACCTTGTCGCCTGGGCGCTTCCAGCCGTTAAGACCATCGCGATCTTGGCTACAGGACATGTTGATGGCGATGTTCTAAGTGGGGTCTGCTTTACCGGAGTCACCAGCGTTGATGCTCTTCGAGGGTTTGTCATTGTGCCCCTTTTTATATATCTGATCATTGGCACCTGCTTTCTGCTGGCTGGTCTTGTGTCTCTGTTTCGTATCCGTACCATCATGAAGCACGACGGCACGAAGACCGACAAGCTGGAGAAGCTAATGGTGAGAATCGGTGTCTTCAGCGTTCTGTACACGGTTCCTGCAATTATTGTCATTGCTTGTTACTTCTATGAACAGTCATTTCGTCATGACTGGATGCTGACCTGGCATGCCAAGATGTGCAGCAGGTATCCCTTTCCGTGTCCGTCGTCTAACTATGCATCGCTGCCCTCTCCTGACTTCACGGTTTTCATGATCAAGTACATCATGACGCTCATTGTCGGCATCACCTCAGGATTCTGGGTCTGGTCTGGAAAGACGGTTGTCTCATGGACTAACTTGTACAAGAAGATCTCTCACCGTGGAAAGAAACCTTCACCAGTCTAACTCCATGTCAGGCAAGTTGCTGCAAATAATCTGTTAATTTGTAGTTTTCTTGTCGCTGTTTGTGCAGTACGATTAGAAGCTGAATGATTACCTGGTACAGGTCATATAAAAAAATCCAGAAACGTTCCAGATGCACCATCTCAGAATCTAATGATATTTGTTCAGTTTTTGAACTGGTTAACATCTCACAGAGAGCCATGTAAAATATGAGCTCTTAGGGGTCCACAAGTTGACCAGTTTTCAGTGCCAGCGTTTGAGATGGTGAAGCAGTGTTGGATACTGTTGTCAAATTTTTGCCAGATTATTATTAGCTGTGTGAGTAAAGCTTGATTCAATGTAAAACTTTGCAGATTGATATGTACCCTTATTTATTCATTCATATTGAGAGTTTATATAGCACTTATTCAAGCAAAACTACTCAGAGGCGCCTCGCGCCCAGCGATGGCTAACAAGAAATGACTTTCATAATTTAAAAAAAGTGGAAAGATCATTGAAGGGAAGAGGAATAGCGACTGGGAGCCTATAATTCCAGATGGGTGGACAAACCACTGAGAAAGCTCGATGCAACATTAGCGACGAGTAAGGCTGTCAACGGGTACCCGACCGAAGCTGACTACCCGGGTAATGAAATCAGGTTTCGGGTACCCAAAATTCCATGAAAATGCCCGATTTTACCTGAACATATGCCAGAAATAATCCCTTGGTCATATTGGCTGAGTGCCCTGGCAATGAAAATCAGTTCTCGGGTAACGACATTACGTAAAAATGCGCGATTTTACCCAAACATATGCCAGAAATATTCAGTTTTTCATATTGGCCGACAGCCCTGCTTGCCTGCAGGCAATGAAATCGAATCTCGGGTGCCCGACATTCCCGTAAAAATGCGCAATTTTCTATATTTCCTAACAAAGTATCCGCACGGTCGGGTACCCAACTGCGCGGGTTGACGGTTACCCGGGTCATCCTTTCAACATGTTTTGACAGCCTTAGCGACTAGCACGCCCTAGAGACCAGAAGCTCGCCCTTAGTACTGCCTTGAAACTGGCAATTTGCAACATTTATGTGAAGTGAATTTGCAAAAATGAGTCTGTAGTTAACTTTTTAACTGAGATCCAAACATTGACTCAGCTAGAGTCTGAGTCAAAGCTGAGGATACAGAGAATTCCATATGGTGGAAGCAACGTATAAATGTGAAAGAGGTCCTGTCTAGCTAGATCCAAAGTATAAATAGGCCACAGCCAATTGGCATTGTTTTTGTCTCCACGTTAAATTGACATTTCCCAAACTGTTTTAGGTGATGGTCACCTAATAAACTTGTAAAGTAGAAATGTCAAGATGAAACTGAGAGACTAGAAAAGATCATCTAAAACTTGGGAAACTAGAAACAGTTGTCAGAAAAATTTTAATCTTACCACTTAATGGGAATTTTCAAGGTGGCTATTGGGGTTTTAATGAATACTGTAAGGTAAGTAAAAAAGTAAGAATATTCTTTATTAGACTACCAGCAAATGCACGGTAGCTTACATAGTGTATAAACAATAGTATCATATTTAAACAAGGTCAAAGAACATTCTCGTATTGAAAGTACTCTTGACAAATATACCAATGCTATGATGGCACTAACAGATATTGCAAATTGACAAAATGTGTCAGCAATATCTAACAAACCAGTCTTTTGGTCTCATATACAAAGAAATCTGGATAATGCAGTTCAATGTGTGTCTAAAAAATATAAGTTTCATTTGTGTAGTGTAATTTAAGTAAGTAAGTAAGAATATTCTATATTTGACTACCAGCAAATGTGTAATAGCTTTCAATTGTAAACAAAGTCAAATAACATTCGCATTATGAAAGATCTCTTTTCAAAGGTATCAATTCTAGGTAGGATGAGGTCATGAGGCCTGGGTCGCATGTTGTACACTAGATACCAGTAAGATGTGCAATGAAGATTAGGATAGATGACTTGATGGTTCCTGAGTGTATCAGATGCTTTATGCACTGTAGGTATATGTTACTAACTTAGTTATGATGGCAATGCAGACATTGCTAGATGTATCTAAGAAGTGACAAGAGAAACAAGGTGACCACCTGGAGGTTGACTAGATTTCGTGATGAGTCATCAGAAGTTATTGCATCAGATGAGAACTTGAGAATTGGCATTGGTGGAACTAGATGCTCAACCGCTGCATTTCTATGGTCCTGACGTGGAGGTCATTAGTTGAGAGAAGATTAGTAGGGATGAACCGAGTGTCAATTTCGTGTCGAGTACCGAGTTTACGAGCTGAATTGTACCGAGTACCGAGTTTCTAATATTTAAAGAAAGTCTCATTCTCTTGATTTTTAGTTTGGCAGTTTGCACAATTTTTTTAAGTTTTGATTTTGCCTCAGTTTACACTAGGAATTTGTAAACTAGTAAGCACTAATAGTAACAGTATTTGTGGTTTTTTGTTAGGTTGATTGTCGTTTTGTAAATTAAATAATCTGATTTTTCTTTCAAAACAGTAAATCTGAAAGCTGATTTTTGTTAAAACTCGCACCCATCTTTTGTCTGGGTCCAAGTTTATGCCGAGTACTACCAAACTCGGCCGAGCCGAGTTTTGGTTCATCCCTAAAGATTAGTGAAATTGGTGCATATTAGTTATGATTGGGACCAGAGACATTGCTAGCTGTAGTCTGTTACTAATGCAGTTTGTGAGAATGGAATCTGTTCTGTGTTTTAGTCCTCACAAGAAGAAGAATCTCCTTCCAAAGACATCTTTGACAGGAAACAGTTGAAAAACTTGAGGCGAGTTTCAGGTAGAAGTGAAGTGATATTTATGCTCCCTTTCTAAATATTCTTCATTGATGACCTGAGGGCTGTTCCTTGTTCTGCACTTCTGTACTCCTCGTCTACTTGTGTTTCTTTTTATCATGCTGGTATTTAAATAACTTTGTGTAAGAGAAGAAATCTCTTTTATTTCACTTGCTTTGGGCATTTGCAATGTGCCCTCGTGAATAAAGTGATGTCCTGCTTTTAGAGTAGCGCTTTGAAATTTGGAGTTTACGATTACGGTTGCCGCCTGTCTAGAGTAACTTGGCTGATGAATTGCTGCTGTGCTGTTGTGTTCGCTTGTATTTTTCACCCGTTTCTTGAGTAGGACTTGATCTTTCATGACATCACCAGAACTTTCTGTTATTCTTGGAATGTTGCATATGATCACATTTTACACTGATTTCTAGACAGGTCTAGTGTTGTCTCACCATATATATCACAGTTCTAAATGTAAATCCTTTATATGCAATGCGGTTGAAGATTTGTGTTACGTGGAGGTATGCACCGATTAATGCTTCCGATATAGTTGCAGTTGTGGAAGACGTTGTTTTGTGTGATAGCAATGGATTAAGTGCCACTTCTGGGCTCCAGGAATTGTGTTTTTACCTGCCATTGCACCATGTAGTCCTGTTGAGCACTTCTGGCTCAATTGCTACTCATGTGTTTGCTCAAAGAGCTAACATTTGACTTAGCACCTGGTACCTGATATGCAGGTACTATTTTGCCTTCCTATTAAAATTACACTATTTTGTACTTATGCAATCAGCATAAGTGCAAGTTTTTATGTTGATGACTGTGGTAATTCATATGCAAATCGTGTTTGTGGTATTGTCCGCTTTAAAGGTGTGAATTTGTATGGTCTTCAAAGACCTAACAGTCAAATAATCTAGCTCTTTTGTCAAATGTCATAATTAATGACTAATTATGATATTTATTTTTGGGAAGCAGTTGTCGATTTTGAATTTATCATTTGAATTTCCTGTAGTCTGTTGATTGGGTGATGATATGCCATTTAAGAACACCTACCAAACATGTTCAGTGTATTATCATCAATTGACCATTATTTTGATAAGTGCTTAAGAGTAGTATTATTTATAAGCTTATACATGAAGCATTTGTGTTGTGGTTGTGTACAAAAATATATTTGTTGTGCAAATAGATTACAATTTTGGATTATAATCTAAGAAACGAATGCAAATCATTATGCGTCCGTTTCTGAATGTAGTAAATTGTGCCGTAAGCAAAGCATTTTATGAACTTTGTTGCAGTCTATGGGAATGCTTGTGTTGCTTGGACCAAATTGTCTGTGGCTGATTGTCTTTTATTATCTGCTTTGTTTTGCCCCTCAAAACTACACTTTATTAAACTGCATGTTAATGTTTTCAGTCAGTCTGTGACCACAATAGGCTTCTTAGTATGGATTAGAGAAGAAACAATTAAATTTTATTTGCTTTATGATATCTTTGTTAGCTTAAGCTTTATTTCCAGTTTAGAGAGGTTTTATGATTTTGAAAGAGTGTTGTTTATTGTTGTTACAGTTGTAATCTTATCAGCTGAAAATTTACAGACCAAAATATGCCAAATAGCAACATTTCATCTAATTGTTTAGCAGGCCCTTAGCCGGAAATAAAGAGTATCAGAGCGTCACAAAATATTCTAACTTTGAAGTCATGACCGAGGTTGTATGAAATTACGAAACGATCGAAGCTGTGACCATACGAGTGCAACGGCAGCAATGCCATTACCCTACACTGGGTGACCTATTAATACAATGATTGAAACAACCAGTCTGTTGGGAAGAATGAATTATATGTAATATCACAATTAACACTTTTAAATTATTTTTCAGTAATGATGATGAACTGTGTTTCTTTCCACGACTTGTTCAATCACGTCCATGCACATTGCGCAATTTATTTCAATTTGTCTAAAAGACAGGTAGCTTTTTATGGGTCTGCTATCTTTGATATATCATGGTTAGAGCTTCTTTTTTAAATCACTTGGTTGTTTGATGCATAATCGATGAGAATATGAATCTAAAATTTTATTCAGGCTTAGAATGCAAACCTTATTCGTGCCATTGTATATTTGCAGTCTATTTACATTATATTTATTTGTGATTTATAAATCTTACAGTAACAATGATAATAAGGACTGGTTTCCAAAGATAGGTTTATAAGAAGGTTCTGTTAAAATATTTTTACTTTTATGGCTGCAAATTTTATTTCACATATGAATAAGTTGTATCATAAAAGTTCGAGCTGTCGTATCATTTATGAAGTTCATTCTACACATGAAAGTGCAACAGTCATATCATGTCATCGTGATTGGTGATTTAGCCATTGTTATGGTTGCTTCAAAAGACAATTGTGTGTTTCTTGCTGTGAAATGTGACTTTCATCTATTCTCGTAGAATATACTCAAACTGGGCAACTTCTTACATCAAAAGTTTTGTAGGAACTTCTGTTTCTTTTGATTTCTCTTTCATCCAACTCTGTGTTTTGGTCATCATCATGACATTTCTTTGGATATCACAGCAATTTATGAATCACTAAGAGATTGCCAGATGTTGTATGAAACATAAATTATAATTTATTAAATGGATTTAATTAAAAGATTTGTGTTTCTGTATACTAAGTATTATTGTATGTTGACTGTTTGATCTGTTATTTTCCCACTAAGTCTAAATCATCAGCATTTGCAGACAATGTTAGAATTTCCTTTGCAGCTAATTGTTGCTTGATAGGCATTATGTTGAGGGTTTGGTACTGTAGCCAATAGCAATGGGTGTCTGGTGCATATGTTCACTGACATGTTTGGCAAACAATGGAGATGAAGCAAGCTGTGTCTGTCAGTGAAATGCCTTGTAAAGAGAGTGTGGCCAAGTCGGATAAGTTGTTCATCTGGCAACAAAAGAGATGTAAATGGCCAAGTGGGTGTCTCTGATGTCACTTCTGTTGCAATCATGAATCTATCACATGTATGTAATAGAAATGTCTATTCTTTGTTTGATGTGCTTTGCTTAGTGTTTCATTAATGACAATAATATAAATTATAGTTGCTGTAAGTGATAATAGCAGTTCAGGGTACTTCTCAGTTACGTGTGCACTAACGATATTTATCTGCAATAAATATGACAACAAATCACTTTAATGTAGTAGGTAGTAATGCACTTAACCTAGTAAAAGTAATTTGTAATGTATAATAATACAAGTTTGAATAACCCTGATTGGTTTGCTCGTGATGTAGAGCTATGTAAAAGTTCAATCACAATTATAATTAGTAGTTGCATACTTGTCACATGTTAATTGCTTGATTGGCAATGTATTGTAATAGTAGGTAGAAATTGTCAAAACATTTAGACTTTTATGTACTGATTAAATGTTCATTCGTTGTAGATTTGAGATCTTATCATACTGCTTAGTTTTGTTTGTCCAGAGTCATGTGGCATTTGTGAAACATTGCTTCATCCAAGGTTTTATGTCTTTATCCCTTATTGCAGATTTAGCTCTTTCTATTTATATATATTTATTGTTTTGTCTTCAGTAATACTCTGTTATTATCATTTCTGAGGTTAGTTGACAGTCTGAGATAACTAGGAAATGTTCTGTGCTATTTAAGTTTACTCTTTCCATTGACAATCAGTTTTGAAAAGTAGACACAATTAGGTTCATGACCCCAGTACAAAAAACTTATAAATATTTTGCTGCTTCAGGACAGGGTGTTGTGTTATGCTAAATTAGCATAAAAAATATCCAAGTCTAGGATTGAATAGGCCAATGGAATTGAATAGGCAGACAATCAGAAATTTTTATATCACCGTTATATATAACAATTGTTGTTTTATAAGTTTAGCGGCATTGGGAATGGTAGTATTTGACCACTCCTGAGTGGGCAATCTTGAAGGGACACTATAAAAAAAATTGCTGTAATAATAATAATAGTAATCATTTAAGGAGAGTAGGATTTGTTATAATTCTGTTGATATCTGTATTTGTATTTAAGCTGTTTGAAGCTGTATTGCTAAAGTTCATAAGAGGGAATATCAAAGAGACATCCTTTAACACCTTCCTGGGAAGTGAAATGCCAGATTACTAAAAGCATGACTTTCACATTTTGGCCCTTTCTAAATCAGTTATATTTCTTCACAGTCATGTCTGGTTGGTTTTCAGTTGTTGTGACCATTTGATGATTGTTTTAAAGCAACAAAGATGAAGTTGTACTATAGTCATCTGTTTTTTTTAATCATTATATAACTGTTTGGTCGGTGGTCGGTGGTCAGAATACTGATCATATACTCTGTGTTTAAATTCTGATGTCTACAATCTTATTTGTGTGCATGGTTTTGCTTAGGCTACTTTCTGCACAGTAACTGTTGTGGGTGTTGTAATGTTTTTTAAAACATAACTGAACAACACTATATCAATTCAGATGTTGATGGCTTTATCAGCAAATGCCCTTTTGGATGCAAACTACTCGAGAGAGGCCTGCTTCAATGGCGCTTGGCTGGAGGAGGATTCCAGGGAAATCAGTGCCTGAGAGATTGCAATAGAACATCGATGAGTGCTATGTTTTTTTCCACTGGCCTCATTACTGGTGGACTGACAAGCTACCAGTATGCTGGAGAACAGATTATTAGCGGAGCCAATGGGTTAATGACGGGCTGAACTGGAGCCTGTCTGCCTGGTTTGTTTATGCAGCTCAAGAGCTGTGTTTTCATAAAACTCTGCTGACTGCATGGTATCTTCTCTAGCGCATCTCACTCAGTGGTATCCACTGAGAGGTAATAGCCTCTGCTGCTGCTGCTGCTGCTGTTGCTGGGTCCGATTAGATAGGTTCTGATAATTCCCTAGTCTGCCAAATAATTCCACTCTTCGTCCAGCCCCAAACACCATACCTATCGAATGGCCAAGAATGGCCAGTGAAATAACTGATTAAATTATATAGATGTCTGGGTTGTAGAGACCAGACTGTGTGACTCAGGAGATCCCGGAATGAGATGTGATTTAGGAGCATTCCTGATGGAGAGCATGTGGAAAGACATGGAGGAAGGGAAGGTGAAGTCTGACTTCATCTGGTCCTGATTTAGGTCTTTGGTTTGTAACTAATTCATAGTTTTCAACAGCAAATAATCCACACTTTGATGTGTCAGGTGTGTTTTTATGTCCTACCTGTCTGCTGGGATGTTTGCTGGATGCTCCATTTGGTCCAACAGTACCTCTGAGTCTTTCTCTTGTGCTGGGCCATTCAGTGCATAATAGTTTTCCATTGCCTTGCAGTCATGTCTTCTCCTTCTCTTCTTCTATGTGTTTCCATATGTTTTGTTTCTGTTCATAGTGGGTGGCATATAGCATCAAGCCCAGCATCACACCTTTCATTCAACTCCTCAGCACCCACCCTCTTTGGGGAGAGTCCAGATAAAAGGCGGTTCATTCACACAATTTTAAAGAAAATATTGCTGTTGTGGCTGTTTAACTTGCTTTTTTATCAACAGGGCAGTGACTTGAATTTGGTTTGATCTCATCATTCTCTACCCTGTTTGCAGTCCTTCTTATAACGGTTGTTTCTTGACTTGTTGTCTCTGAAGAATAGTAGGATTACTGAAGTTCAACTGGAGTGATATAAAGTCTGAACTTTGGTTTAGGATTGGGTCTTGTTTATCAACCTATCAACCTCTGATAGCTAATGCATTCCTACAGCTGGGCACTGGTCCTTTGTTTCCATCAGATTGATTGTCAACCATTGTTTTGTGTTTTTTTAATTCTGAGTTGGTTTTTGTCTGCATTGTCTCATTTGATTTAGTCTTGGCAACAGGATTTATTGGTCTAACTCGCTTTGGTGCTTCTTGATTCTTATGTGTCCATCCAGTGATAGAGTTAGTCTTTGATTTGATTGCACTGGCATTAGTGTAGTGTAAATAGTTGCAGATTTCTACAACACAGCTGTATCAGTTCTTGGATTTATATTTTCAGAGCTGTATAGTCTGCCTCAATTGCAGGGATACCTAGTAGGAGGTGAAGGTCTGAGACATTTTAAATTGCTACCTGAACACATCTCTATGAATGATTAGTTGGTTTCTATTGGCTTTAAATTAATTTTTAATCTTTGTGTCTTGAAGTCTTGTTCAGGCAGTCTTGCTGTTGAAGTAGGCTAATGAGCAGATGTCCCTCTCCAAATGTTAGCTGGCCATTACGGCTGTGCCTATGTCTAGGTCTTGGTGAATCTATGAGCCATGTAAGTCATTCTGATCCTTTGCAACTAACAGTGATAGGGTCTGAGCTGTGGCATATCACTCACCCTAATTTGCTTCAGGCTTCTTGGAACACTGGAAATTTGAACTGGTAGGCATTCTCCCTATTCACTGATGCACCTGCTTTCATGTGGATCTGCCTGCCTGCCTGCCTGCCTGCCTGCCTGCCTGCCTGCCTGCCTGCCTGCCTGCCTGCCTGCCTGCCTGCCTGCCTGCCTGCCTGCCTGCCTGCCTGCCTGCCTGCCTGCCTGCCTGCCTGCCTGCCTGCCTGCCTGCCTGCCTGCCTGCCTGCCTGCCTGCCTGCCTGCCTGCCTGCCTGCCTGCCTGCCTGCCTGCCTGCCTGCCTGCCTGCCTGCCTGCCTGCCTGCCTGCCTGCCTGCCTGCCTGCCTGCCTGCCTGCCTGCCTGCCTGCCTGCCTGCCTGCCTGCCTGCCTGCCTGCCTGCCTGCCTGCCTGCCTGCCTGCCTGCCTGCCTGCCTGCCTGCCTGCCTGCCTGCTGGGAGAGACTCCTGTGGCTCATCGTATAGCCATTCCCATGGATATGACTTCATTCAGGATCTGCTATTGCAATAACAATAATGCATGTTCTCAATTGAAGTCTGTTATTTACCCTGGTTTTTATGCCATTCAGTCTGATTCATGGGTTGTTTGTAAGATGTGTTATGATTCACCAAGTAGGTGTTTAGGTACAGTCTATCAGTTACTGATGTTTAGTTGTTGAGTGATGTTTGATTGGCATGCAGAGTATTGGCATCAGCCTTTGGAACAGCTATCAACAGCTAACTGATTAGTGACTGACTTACAACTGACTGATTGGAGCTAATACAGGTGACTTAAAGAATTCAAAATAGCAGATAGTGTTGGTGTTAATGTGACTGATTTGCTGATTAATTTATTGACAAGGGTTGGGTAGATAGTTTTGTCTTGATTTATGAACCAGTCAATGAATGCAGTTGATCTACACAGTTACTGACTTGTAACTGTGATAAAGTTACTCAAAGTGCTTCATAAATGCTCCAGGAATAAACTGTGCCTAACTGGCATTTGGAGTATTAAACAGTGAAGCTGTTTATTAGCAAATGTCTCTGACAAGTCTGTTCAGTGTTCATAAACTGTTCAAGGTTATTGGAGAAACTAATGAGGAATGCCGGCTTTTGATTTGATGAGTGACAATTGAGGGGTGTAGATGTCATCAAAAGGTCTTCATTGTGGTATGTTCTATTAGACTATTCCAATTTCTGCCCAAGACCCTCCTTTAGTAAGTTCTATTGTGAAGCTGCTATTTCAGGCATGCCAATTCAGTTTCACTGCTTGGGTTTGATGTCTTGGGGATATTATGTACTCTGGTAACTGGATATCATGGCATTTGAATACCTGCTGCATCTCTGGTATTGGCCCTGTATGACTAATACTGTGGACACAGAGCAGGCCAGGCTGAAGAATTGACTTTGGAGCTGGTGTCCTCTTTCTAACTCTTCCCACAGTCCACTTCAAAGCAGGTTTCATACCCAGCCAACCCAGCCTTCCCACTGAATTACTCAACTGTGATTGGACTTGGTACAATATAAATATTTCCGGATATCCTGGGATAATCACACCATCTGGATAATATCCTGGCCATTTTATAGATATTTTGCAGTAAACAGGCTCTGAGTTTCCCCACTCAGCATAAATCAGGCCATTTTATCTAGTGATGACCTATTTTGGTACCAAAGCTTGGAAGAGCAGTAAAGCAGTGATCATTGGTTATTTTAGCAACTTTGTCAGATCTATTATCTCTTATTTTTTTTTATTAAATATGATTTTATGTTCTTTTGCTAGAATTAATTAGAGTAACTGATCATAAATGATACAGTGAAACCTCAAAGTCGTACAGCTTCATGATCTGTACCATATAGCGATTTTTGCAATGTACTGACATACTCAGGTTCAAATTTGGTTTGTTGCAACATGCCAAAGTCAGATTTCTATTGTATAGTAATGGGAGGGCAACAGGTGAATGGCAATGTCTCTGGTGTGAAGAGCAGAACATCCAGTACGAAACTGAGTCAATACCTGCTAAATGCTGACTTGTAATCATGCTGCTTACTTGTCAGTTGGAGTAAATAAAGAAGAATATTATATTTATTATTATGGTGCATTGGTCTAAAGACTGAGCTAAATTTTGCAATTATTTCTCGTTTCCTATTATTTTGAGCATTTGAAGAGAAAAATGTAAAACTACATGTGAACGTTTTAATATAAATCTTCATCTGTTTTATGGAATCTATTTTAATCTGATTTTATGGAATCCATTTTAATCTGATTTTGAACAATCTTAATGTTTTTGTTCTGATATATACATCCATGTATTTGAATTTATCATATTTATAAAGAATGCTTGTGAACTGTTGTTGAAAAGTAAAGCTACAACTTTTAAACTGGGCTAAAAAATTGCTGATAATATTACATTTGCAGCGGATGTTTAGAGTGTTACCTTTCTATTGTGTATGTATAGATGTACAACCTTTCTAAGTGTAAACTGTTTTTGTATATCTTTAACTTACAATGTACATTCTTTAAAGCCTCTTATCAACATATTAGACTGTAATTTGATTTCTGTTATTATTTTTACCTTCATATTTACAATCAGTTTCGCTAATTCCATTAGTCACTTTAAGTACAGTTTTATTGGTTGTGTAGTACAGGGAGCATCATAGGCTCATGAAAAGTGAAAGACAATATTTACTGCTGTTTTCTCGGAAGTCCCCAGACTTCTGTTAGATCAAAATATTGCTTGTATGTAATTTGACGTTGTGTTTGAACATTTTGTTATCATCAAAGTTTTGTTTTTGCTATACAGGGTTTTAATTGTTTAGATGTAGCTTTGCTAATTTACTAGTTTCCTTGTTCTAGAATTTTTACTCTTTAGTTAATGCAGCCAAAGTGATGCAGTGCATTATTGAGTAGTTGTTGAGGTGATCATTGTCAGTATATTAGTCAGACTGTTTAGTCTTGTAATCTGATGTTATTTGATCATTTTGTTGCTATTCTATGTATGTCAAAGTTGTGAAAAATAAATGTTAAAATTATTTTTCCAAGTCTGTTGCATTGTATGAGTGGAAAGTTCTGATAGTGCATTGCTGCAGGAAAGCTTTCAATCATTGTACATTCAGTTTTATAAATTGTCCAACAGCTGACTAGAACAAACACAAATCGAAACCTATTGGAAAGTAGTAAGATTAGGAGAACGTTTCGTGGCTGAGAGCAGCAGATGATTTGTTTGGAAACTGGAGTAGACCAATACTAGACTTAGCTGTGCCAGATTGGTCAATGAAGATGTTCACATCAATATAGCTCCTATGCAGTCTTATACCACAGACAACAGAAACCCATGTTCTTGGATCAAGGAAGAAGTACTCAGTTCAAAAGTAAAGTTCTGAATCTCCATTTTAGATAGGAGACACCCACAAGCAGACACAAATGGACTGTGTGTGTGAGAGTACAGAATAATAATTATTCCAGAAATGTGTGTAGCCTGAACATTGCAAATACCTAGTTATCACCACCTGAGCTGCTCAACTGGCAATCTACATGGCTCCTTATCCCCTTATCAGCCCTTCGTCCAGATGGCATGAACCAGCATCAGGAATTATCCTGCCAGTCCCAGATAGGCCATAACCTTTCAGTCCATGGATCTTCTTCCTCTGGTACATTATTACACCCAGAAGTCTGGCACTTCCTTCCCGCAAAGTGGAATAAATGTGGCTCAGTTTTGATAAGTTTCTGCTGCAGCACAGAAGCCACTTAGGTGGATGGAATAAGAGCTGAAAATTGCAGAATACATACAGTACCGAGAAGTACACAGGTCATTTGGAAACCTGTCATAATTAACTGTATTACAATAAATCTGTAAAAGTATATTATAACAATTTACACAGTTCTTGCATATAGTTTGATGATTGTAAGCATTACCCAATAAAATTCAGATATACTGGTAATTTGTGTTGCATCGGATTTACAAAGAGCACTAATAATCGTGTAGACTAGACAATGTGAGATGCTATTGAAAAATTTTGAAAAATGTAAAACTTAGGAAACTGCTTATGAGAAGAGGTTAAGCAGAGTAGCCTTGAAGTTTTTAAATGAGTAAGAAAATTACAGGCACATTGGTATATTAAGCCAGAGCAGTTGTAATGGGACAAAATAAATATTTATTAGTTTGTTCAAGTCCAGCTATTTTTCATTGTCCACTGTCACTCATGTTACAATTTTTGCATTTTTTCAGATAGTTCATTAATTTTTTACACAATATCCCAAACTAATGTAGTGTCAGAGGTTGGCAGCTAATCAATTAGCTTAGCTTCTGAATTAGAGAAAGCTAATTAATTTGACAAATATTGATTACCTAATTCAGTAGCTATAATGCTAAATCTAATCTATTAGCAATTTAACTAATTCTGCTATATATATATATATATATATATATATATAACTGCAAATTTCAGTAGCCAATTCTAATTGATTGGCAATTTAAATAATTAAATAATTGATTATACAAACAGCTTACTCTAATCGATAATTAGTTACAAGAGTTTGCTAACTCTTGATTCTAATTGATTATCAGTTGAACTAATCATGTCCATCTCTGAACAGTACATATCAACTAGTGAAAAGTGTATATATTCAATATATCGAGAAATAATATTGAGAAATAGAGTCGGAGACTATGGAGAGTGCAAGCTGGAAGCGCCAAGTCACAGATAAATTGGTTACCAGAAGCCATAATTGACAAAATGAAACCAACAGCTAGTATTGGACATGAAAGTATATGAAGATATAATGTACGTAATCTCACCAAAAACTTATTTTCAGTGGAATTGACATCACTTTATTAAAGAATGAAATGTAAATACTCTGAACATAAAACTGACAACAGCAAATGAAACTGTTGAATGATTGTGGCTCATACAAAAACCAAGGTATACATGGTGAATTACATTTTTGCTCAATGTTGTTTCAAGTTGTTTCTCATTTATTGTGAAAAATATGATGCTTAACAAATGCCATTTTAAACAAAATTTCAACTTTCTTTATTAAAATATCATAATTATTTGTCACAATTTCACACAGCAACTAGAAAAAATATAGTTCAACATTAACAAACCTGTATGCCAAGTAATAACATCTAATTATTAATTGAAATTGTTTGAGATGCACAGCAAATCCCCTATACCACTACAATTCTTTTCTGTCAGGCATTTTATAGATTGCTTACCGGATTCTCTACATTGTTGTATTTCTTCAACACACTAACGTCATAAACCTAGTTTTGTTTAAAGCACTTTATGGATGTATAAAAACACTGAAAACACTGTTCAGGGCAAAAGAAAGAAGATATCTAAATGCTGGGTAGAAAGATCAATAAAAGTTCAAAAGTTGAGAGGTCAATATCATGAAAATTATTACAGCTGACAAAAAGTGACAATTATTACAGAAACCACAATATTTTTACAAGGTATTATTATTTCAGCAGTTTTATATAGCACCCCTTCAAGGCCATCTACCTAGAAGCGTTACCAGCCCAAACAGAATAGTCTTAAAGCCAGGGAAGAAAAGGGCAGATTGACCTATTGGAGCGAGACATAAGGTCATTCCAGGTCGTCTGACCAGTCGGTGAGAAAGCACGCCACTGTCGGATAGCAGTCCACACATGAGGACAAGTAACCCCGCTTGCGCAGCAGAGTGTAATGAGCCATGGCGTCGAACAGTCACAGCAGGGTTAACATAGTTCTTACTTTTTATTTATTTATTCCAAAATTTGATATCGCCCTTCTTCCAACATCTTTTGCTTAGAAGCGTACACGCCTCGATGGTGCAAGTGCAGTTGTACTGCAGAGCAATTGTGCGCAAGTACTTGCTCAAGGTCCCTACACGATGACTGGCACCTTGGACGAGGTTCAAACCCGCTCACTCGACGCACAGAGTGTTACGGGCTGACCACTCTAACCGATCAGCCACCGTGCCACATGTCAGTTCTGTCAGGTAGTGGGATTGTCAGGCCTTCAATGCAGCATTTGACCAGCACAGACTTTGGTAGACAATGCGCTGCAGATAAGGGAGTTGGCGCAAGACATCACGCATGTACCCGGATATTTGGTGAAACTTGGGAATGCGGCCTGCATATCGGGTTGCATTGTATGTATGTATCAAAGCATTGATATAACACTCTCTGGAAAGTGTTGCATTTGTGGATCACTGATCTTCACAACTGACTTTGGATAAAAGCAAAATTTTACAGGTTGGTCTCAGAACACTATATGTGAAACAGTAAGCAAATACAGTGTCTTAACCTTTTAATAACCAGCATTACTAATTATGCCTTACATATTACTATGTGCTGGTTGTTAAAGGGTCAAGATAATTGCAAGAGAAAGTTCTGATGCATAAGAAGGCCTGATTCACTCAGAGTGATGATATAACATAGATGTGTAAATTGATGCAAGATCCAGCCAACTGATACTAGAAGACAGCTATCCAACTTAAGGTGAGAATCATCCAAGCAGTACGATTTGAATATGCTCCTCAGTAGGAACTCAGTGCCGCATTTCTTGCACATACTTTATTTAAATACAGTGTCTTTAAGCACTTTTAATGTGAATGGGAGCACATAGAATAGGGTGGTTAGTTAGTAGATAACTGACAAAATGTATAGTCCAGACCGCAATATTTAACATGTTCATTTGCTGTACACATGCTTCTCTGAACAAACACATTCAACACAGCCTCATTTTGACTTTAGTGGATACCTATATGTGATATGAATGGACTTTCTCAACACTTTAACGACGAGATGCATTGGTTTCCTAGAAACATTTAGAAACACTCATTGTTAAACTGTTAAGCAATGGTCCGATGTGATTTTATCCTTAGTTATGGTCTGCGATAAGAAGCATCGTGGACCTTTATATACATCAGAGTATAGACATTATTAACCATTACATTAAATTGCCCAAGTCTATTTGCATAAACCAGTGAAATTATTGTGAATTCCACAACAAGCAGTCATTTAGCTGTTGTACTACTACTACTACTACTGGAATATTCATGCCTGACATTGCCTGTGCCTCATCTCAAGCCTTCAATCTGCAACATTCAGATGCAAATAAAAATGTAGAATTAACCTGACCAGTGCTCCAGCAATATAATTTATAGTTCTACAACACTGGCTGGACCCTGGAGCATAGCAATAGGCAGTATCCCCCAAATTCTCAGCATTTAGTTACAAAACCATCTGTTATTATTTCTGTGGTCAGTCCTTCGTCTTTGAACAGGCTCCGTGCAATCAGATCCTTCTTCCTGAGCCTTTAATTCGTCGGTAAGCAGTTGAAAACCATTCTTTCCGATTGTACTGTCGACAGCACCTTTGGTGAGTTGTCATGAAGAGGCAATATATAAATATGCACTTACAAATGACAAACATTGTCACAGCAAGTTCAATAAAATAGATTTGCTCACATATAGCTCAAATTCTCAACTACATAGTACATATGTATCCATAGTTTTTCTCAAAAACTGCCAATTCTGCATTCATATGTTCAGCTGACTCACAGACACCTTTAAATTCTGAAAAACAGCATTTGAAGCATACTGTCTGTCCTTGGGTCGACATATCAGAATCGTCTTGCACCAGCAGCTGTTTAGGTAAAATTCTCTGTGAAAGTGTTGGACAAAGAAATCAAGACAAAACTTAATGCCACATGAAAAACAGCTGTTATTTAACAAAATAGTTTGGTTTTCATGTTAAGTTAACAAAAGAGTCGGATGCCAGTAGTTCTTTGGCGAGTGGTCGTTTCTGATAGTCCCTGATGAAGCATCGACTGAGAAAGTTTTTTGCCAGTTGAGAAGTCTGTGGCCTGAGCTCATACTCGGGAGCTGACGAAGTAGCAATTCGATAGATTGCAGCAAAACCTTCATACTTGTGCCAAGGTGGGTTACCCGTCAGCATCTCAACAACCGTGCAGCCAAGACTCCTGCAAAAAATTATCAGAAGTCAACTTGCTAGCACATGCAAAAGTTCATTGAATTTCATCCTGTCGAGATTGAATTAAAAATCTCTACACAATTTTTCCATCTAATTAAGTGAGGTTGAATGTAACTATAACTTTCCTCCTTACAACTTAAGGCCTTTAGTTTTAATTGCCTATATACAGTAGTTCTCACTTCTCACAAATACAATACTGTACATTCTAGTTCTACTGACAATGATTGTTTTCGAAGCTTGACATGAATGTATCGTGCTATAACAAAAAGATCGTTGTCTCCATTAGAATTAAATTTCATATCTATATTCCAAAACACATACCACAACTTGTGATATATTGCAGCACATTATGAGGAGTTCTGGTGCAATATTGCAGGGCAGCTAAGGCTACCTATTCAACTTGAATCGTTATAAAACGACGCAACTTCATAAACATCTGGCAAAATAGCCAGGTTTATTCATTCCTGATGGGAACGAACAATGGTCAATTTCTATGAGAATGACAAGTAAAGTAGGTTGCATGTGTCATCCGGTTAATTGGTTCGTTACTAGCCTTGTAATGCAAACCTGCCTTGAAATGCCCATTGGGTTTGGATCTTCAGTAACTGCCTAATTCATAACTCAGGATTCCAACTTATTCATTGTTTTAAAATTCCATGACTTTCACAGAACTTTAAAAAATTTCAGATACAACTATTCATGAAATTTGAACAAATACATTTTAAGCATTAACTGAAAATGCTTGTCATTCTATGGATTTCCATGTGACAGAGTCAAAATTAAATGCACAGTTGGGAACAATTTAACAAAATGTGGATTCTGACCAATGATATAGTAGAACTTATCTGGTTAGTCCGGTGATCATGAATAATCTTGGAACTGCTGTTACAATTCCCCAAAATTAAATAACACTATAACTGCTTAAAACCATCAACTTGACACTGAACCTAGGTAGTGACAACCTATATTTAAAGAAAGAATAATAATAGTAGAATGACAATTAAAGATGAATTATTCAAGGCAAGTACCAGATGTCTGTCCGTCGCCCATAGCCACGCCCATCGATTAATTCAGGCGACATGTAGTATGGTGTACCAGCGTAGGTCATCAAACAAGACTGAGACAAAACTTGTAATCGCTTTGATGCTCCAAAATCTCCTAGTTTTATGTTGCCTTCATGATCACGTAAAACATTGGCACCTGTAAAAATAGTTGAGTAAAACAATTTTTTAAAGTTGTTAAAACATTTTAACAAAATGTATAAAAGCAGTTAAAAACAGTGTAAAAAAATAATAGTTCATTAAAGAAGAGTAACTAATTCATTCAACTGGTTTTTCAGTCTATACACATACTATGACATAGTACATACTATAACACTGCACTGGTATGCTACTACAGGTATGCCATATATACTTGTATAAAAGTCAACATCCCATAGAATTTGACCCCTACATTTTCCACCTCGGAAAAGACGCCATTCCGCCCCTTCTTGTACTCTGGCAGCGCAAGTCTCAAGCCTGGATAATAGAAAAGGGCAATGCTAATGATCTACGTTATCACTCAGTGTCATTAAGCCAAAACTACTACTATTACTACTACTGCTACCATGGAAATGGGAAGTGTACAAGATAATGTGTGTCTGTACAGAAGCAGCTGCACATCAACAAAAAGCTGTTAAAGCAGCCAAAATTTCCAAGTAGGGACATCCTCCATCTGTAGTAGAGCAAAGTGGTGCACAGACCCCACTTTCCAATGTTGAATTATGTCTCTGTGGCATGAAAAGAGAAATATATGTCTATATCTATCTATCATATATATCCATCTGTCAGACCACACTTGAAGTTAGGCATCACTTTATTGAGAGAGCATTTCTATTACAAGGATAGTCATGATAACACGACAAAGCCTTTGGCATTACTGACTCCATCCTTCTTTGGCTTCATTCATTTCTTACTGACTCCTCTGTCTGAGGAATGAGGAATCAGGAAGGGTCCAATCAGAAGCGTCAATCCCACCTCCTGAGTGATGGAGGCAACCACCCCATCCAAAGTGTGAGGAATGCGGCAAGATATTCCCCCTAAGACTAAAAAAATCCCCCTACCTGAAATTTTAGCCAGTTACTTCCAGACACCCCCTATCTGGAAGCCCCTCGGTCCAATAGTGGAGAAAGATCTAGTTTGGGACACAGTGGTCGTAACTTGCAGAACAAAGAACAAGGTGCACCAGTCCAAGGAATGCAGAGATTGCGATAAGAAGTTGGAGAAAGAGAGCAGCAAATGTGACCCAGGCCAATTAATTGACCATGTAAACTGTCTCTCATTTATGCCTGTGTTACTTGCATCAACTCCCCACTATCCGCCAGTCTCGTCCCCTCATGCGAATACTACTATGACCCATGACCAGATCTGTAATAGTAATTTTGACTTTAGTAATTAACTGCATAACTTACATTCGACTTTCACTACTTAGTATATCCTGAAGCTTCGGTTTATCCTCAACAACTAAGCCTATCCTACCCATAGGTGGTGGAATCCTGAAGTTTTGCCCAAATATCCACTTTTGTTTGGGACTCCCTCCCCTGGCTGCATGCCCATAAACATATCCAGTTTATATCCATTCATTCATTACGAGAATTTGTGTATAGCGCATCTTCAAGGAGACTACTCAGAGGTGCTCCCAACCTTAGTGCGGCCACTGGGTTGCTGTTTACACGCCGAAGCGCCACCTATCGGTTGAATCTATTCTTACCTATATGCACAACTGTCTTGTCGGCTCTGCTTTGCCCTATTTGATGACCTTTACACTATGAAATCCACTCTGCATGGCCTTTTCCCCCTCTTGTTCGGCTGCCTCCTGGTGGTCCCCGAAATGTGCTATTTCCATTTCAGGAATTTTGCTTTGCTGGTCCATTCAGCTAGAGTCGTTTTCATCAAGACCTCTGGCTACAGCTACTTAATATCAATCAACCCCAATTTCACAAGGGCCTGAAAACTTTCCTTTCAATAAGGACACTGGCCTTGGTCGGGAGCGCCACTGACTATTCTGAGTGGTGCTTTATCAAAGTTTCTATTACAATTAACAGCCTGACATAAGGGCAACCATAGCGAAGAGAGCATTCACTACCTTTAATGTCTCTGTGAATGATCCTTTGGTCATGCAAATAGACAAGACCTTCCAGCATTTGATGAGTGTAGTTTCGTGTCAGGGTTTCCGTCAGTGGACCATACATCTTGATCTGATCCTTGATTGAACCCTGCAAAATTTAACAGATCTGGTACAGTTGTGATAGTGTCAATCACTTGAAAATACATACATTCCTGCACACAAGCATGTTCAAAACACATGCAAGGTCTAGAAAGACACCTCCCATCATTTAGATGATGGGAGGATTTAGCCAAAGATTTCTTTCATCCTCACTGAGGACTTTCATAATTTTATAAATATGGAAAGTACAAAAATATAAAAGTATGCAAATAAGAATGATGATTTCTTCTTTTAAGTAGAACAGTGATACAATACTGGAATACTGAATCCAGGTATGGAATCAATACCTAAAACATGGCACTGAACAAGTTCAAGAAAGCTATATAAATGATTGTGGGCTACATAAATGATTGTGGGCCACAAGGATTGCACTATGAAGAATGATGAAAAGGTGTGAACAAATAACATGAAATAGAAGAAGGAGCAGAAGAGCAAGAGCTACTATTGACCTAAATACAGGATTATTACAGGACAGGAGAGATTCTTTCAATTAGCACCAAATAAGGCAACTCGAGGGCATGAATTATGAAAACGAAAGTAACATGAGGGCAGAAATTCTTCCGTTCAGGCGTTGTGGAATGCTTTGGTACTGTCTCAGTGGGCTTTATACCAGCTTTTAAGAGGAATCTAGAAGAGAAAGTATTAGAGATCAACTTGCAGTGGTTTTAACACAGACTACATTACACGTCTTCAGAACCGCTTAAAATCCTCGTAATGTTGTGTGATATGTTAAACCCAGGCCATGCTTTATTAACAACAACCAGTTCCACCATACTTTGCACGCTGATTGGAAAAGCACTGCAGCCATGCAGACTACTTCACACAACTTGATAAAGACATTGGGCACTTAGTACTCACTCATGAGTCTGTCAGTCCTATCATAACAATTAGCCTCATATTTGCCTGTACATCTGGTACATAAACTGTATAAATTATGTGCATACTCACTCCAGGCAAAAATTCCATAAATATGGACAGAACTCCGTCTGTGTCTTCACTTCCCATATACTGAACAATCCGAAGATGTTGGAGTTCTTGAAGGAGTTTAATTTCAGCCCTCAGCGACTTCATTTCCTGATGCAGCAACCAAACATTTAACAGTAACAATATGTCATTTGGTCATTGTTCTAACGCTGGTCATGCTTCAAAGATACAAGTTAAAAGTTCCTCAACAAGGATGTATAAAAGTATAAAAACATGATCTCAATCTCCAATATTTAAAGGGATGAAAAATCAACAGCAGAGAAGTAAGACTTGTTAAGAACTCACAATTAAGTAAGAAGATAAGAAGCATACAAATACCAAAGGCAATAAGTCGCTGGGCTGCCACATTAATCACATAGTCTACACTAATCGAATTCAATCAAAAAAGCTAAATTTTTAACAAAGCTGACAACATGAAGACTTGAAGAAGATTAGCAGTCCCTTAAGCTAGACATGAGAGAGTCATGGGTTTGAAGTGTTAGTGACTTCATATTTTTCTTAGCCTCAGCATGCCAGTCCCTTGCGGTCACATCATCCCACCACAGTGTATGCCATAAGGTCAGTGCATTGATTAGAGCTGAGTAGGAATGGGGCAGAGGCAGAACAGAAATAATCTAGAGCAAAATTTCTGACCTGGGGATCAAGTGATCTCCTAACCTCTCAAATTGAAAGTCCAGCATGCCAACCGACACTATTGAGTATCCCAAGAAGATGTGATCTTGTGAAACTTCGGGAGAAAATGACTTGGTTACAGCGTTTTGAACAATCACAATAACTTTAAAATGATCTAGAACTTGCTGAAATGGTGGCCACATGTAACCAGAGTGAGTTCCTGATTATGCCTAACCATAACTGCAAAGGGGGGTAAGACCAATGGACACCAACTTTTGAGGTTTCTTCAGATTCTCTGCAGAAAACATTCACTTGTTTGACCGCCAGTTCACGACCTGTGTCTTCATCGTAACAAAGGAACACCTGTCCAAAGGCCCCTGCTCCAAGCATCCGACCCTTCTTCCAGTTTCGTGGCGTGTAACATGCTGAAAAGCAACCATGAAACTCTCATTTATGCGATTTTTTATGTTTGCTGCTTAAGGACAGAAGCAGAGGAAAATAAATAAATCAACTTCATCAATAGGGCATAACCAAGTCGACAATTTCCACAGAATACCGAATCCGAGTATTTGGATGCGCTATTTGCCAGATCTGGATATGAACCGAATAGTAGCGACAAATCTGGTCAGCATGTAGTGGCGGCGTTGGCTTTGAAATTTGGTACGCAGTGGTGGTAATACGCATGTTCCGTTCATTTAAAACATATTGAAAGATATACCATAATTTCGTTAAAAATTGATCTTTTAACTTTCTTTTGATACACAATTGCGTATTTTGCTTCAATGCAGCGCCACCACTACCAGCGAGTACCATCCGTTGGCAAAGTGTAATTAACCTGCCAAGTGCCCAGCTACGGAGAACTATCTATAGTCAATGCAGACAGCAGAGTTTATAGCAATATCCTTCATATAGCATATTGTCGCACTCTAGGCTATAACAATATATTTATTATTTAAAAACTTCATTTGTGATAAAAAGTAAAACATTGTTATAAAATTTGAAATATTTGAAATGTTATAAAATTTGAAATGTTATAAAATTTGAAGTTATCAACAAAATCTTTACTCTCTAATGTTTACTGGAAAGTCTGTGGAGCCAATTCAAGCGGGAAAATTGCTGATTTGGTTGCCGCCTGGGGAATGCAACCAAAAGAAATAAAAATATATAAATTAACATAATTTTTTTAAAGAAAATTCAATGGAATGTTAAGTTCTTGTTTAATTAATCAATAACTTATAAGTAAGTCCATTAGCTTTAAATTTATTTGATGAAAAAAATATTATTACATAAAAAAGTTATTTTGAGCTATTTGCGGGTGTAATATTTGCCAAGGTGAATACTTCCAAATACTCCAATATTAGGCAAAGGCGAATGTCCGAGGCGATTTCCGGTTATGCCCTAATCATCATCCATAAATACATCAGTGAACAGACCTAGAACTCAACTGAATTCACAATCATAGTTGATGTTCATTTCCTACATTTAAACAGTTTGCCCAGTTCATCTCATAATGCAACCAACTCATTAGGTCGAACGATGGCAACATAACTCACGTTTTGAAGGAGGCGACAGTTGTTCACTGCTGAGGTTGCCACTGCTTAATGAAAGGCAACAACATCCTGGAACACGAGATTCCATTGGCATTGTGGCGCTCACAGAACGATTCTGGCGGAAGTGACATGGAAATGTATTCGGAGTTCTTTCATCTGGCAACAAAACTTCACTTTAATAAAAACATGTTAAACTACAAACATGAGTTTTTCAGAACCCTCTTTTATCTGGTAGATCGTGCAATCTTTCCATTTTCGTAAGAGATTTTTGATTACATATCTGTGATTCTGTGAGATGTAAACTTGCCAGAGTGGAGTTTGTCATGGAGGACTCGTTCGAGCAGTTAAATGATATTTTATTTTTTTATTTTTTTTAAATTTTTCAGTTATAACCATAAAAGTGTGACACATTGCATTGTCACGCAAGCCTGAAATGTGTGCATAATTAATTTCCCATAAACTTTCATATAAAAGTATAGATGCAAAATTTCAGCTCTGTAGGTCAACAGGAACATTGAAAAAGAATTGATAGATGTCAGACGGACGATCCATCCGTGACAAACAATACACAAGCCAAATTAAATAAAAGAGGGTAAAAGATAGCATAAATCCACAAGGTGAAACCTAAGTTGAGCTTAGTGGCAAAGCAGTACACAGATTTATCTAATTAATTCTTGAGATCAAATACATTCCCAATAAATTTAAATGCATTGCTGGTAAAATATATTGCTTATCATCATTTTCACCTTACTATCCTAAACATCATCATTAAAAAAAAAAAACACCTCAAGTCACAAGATGCTTTTACCTTGAGCAATGTCTGTTGGCGCCAAACTTCTTCGGCCATGAAATGTGCAGGCGCGTGACCTTATAGACAGAGCCTCATTCCCAAATGGTCTGCAATAACAAGCATAACCCAGACTTATAGCCAAGTCTTGTCATCCCGAGACTCTGAATCCATGTCCTCGCCTCGACTCCATGTCAAAGTCCTGAAATTTCTCATAAACTTTTATATAAAAATATCGATGCAAAGCATGCACGCTGACATTTCATAATAATGACTGGCTTCCTGTCTTTCATACCATTTTTACATTTCTAACTTCAATTACTTATTTGTGATAGGCTTAAACCGCATATGAGACATTAGCTTTCCTCGAATGATCCAGTTTGGGTTTGTTAAATGAGCAACTGCTGACGGCAACCTCATTTTCCATTCTCAGATTCTATGAGAGAATGACTCTATACTCTCCTACCTTGACTAACCTTCAATTCATTATTGGAGGTTATACTTATATACTTACATATGAGTTCAGTAATTGAATGGCGCAAAAGTGTGAAGCAAGTAGCATGCTGAAATGGAGTGTGTAGCATGCTGAAATGGAGTGTGTAGCATGCTGAAATGGAGTGTGTAGCATGCTGAAAAGCTACCACGAAACTCTCATTTATGCAAGTTTATATGTTTGCTGCTTAAGGACAGAAGCAGAGTAAAATAAATCAACATCATCATCAACTTATCATCCATAAATACATCAGTGAACAGACCTAGAACTCAGCTGAATTTACCATCATGGTTGACACAAAGAATAGATTTAGATGGCCTTCATACAGACATCATCCATGCATGCATTTTTAAGACTAGACACACAAACTAACACATATACAAGGTCATAGCAGATAATGTTAAAAAAACACCATAATATATCTTTCTGTGAATAGTGCTTGCTCAATTGTATAACAACTGAAGCATTTAGTCTGTACCTATTTCAATACTCAGCCTCAAACCTCCATACAATCTTCAATAGGGACAGAGCTCTTGGCTGGCTAAACAAACACCCTCACCTCATGTCTAGCTTGCAGAGCCCAATTTCCATCAATAATATTCCTCCTCCTCCTCCTTTTGCTTGCTTGTTCCCCAAACTTCTCTCAGCCCTGAACAATCCCACGCATAAGACAACCTCTTCAGCACATAGGCTTTAAATGCGTTCCAGGAACCAACATTTATCCCAATGTTGGGATTAACTACCATATTATATTGAAGCATCATTGACCAGAACTGACATTGCCAACCGAGTCATTAGGTTCATGTCATCAGTTTAGAAATGTTAATGATACAAAGTCCAGCAGGCAAATTCATCGCTCCATCCCTGCATCCATCCTCACACCAACTAATCCATCCATCCACCCATCCATATATTTACTCATCCATCCATCTTGCCACCACTTCCCAAAACTAACTGCTCAACTCTGTCCCTTGCATCCTCCATCACTGTATGAACACAAGCAATAAATAAATAGAACACAACATAAATAGACACATTTCACACATACATCCATAAATACAATGTAGTTAATGCGCACTCTCGCTTGGTTGAAATAATTACTAACATTCAAATAATTGTAAGTTAAAACTTCCTAAGTCCAAGCCTCAAATCGGCAATTCTGAGTCAGAGCAAATGTTTAGCGAAATGCTCCAATAAGCTCCTACACAGAAGAGGTTGAGTTCATTAGATGTCTCTGCATCCTGGTATACACTGTATATGCCTTAACAACTATGCACAATACAACCTACAAGACACGATCAAGACAATATCGGATGATCGTAATGGATCACGGAACCCTGCGATCATCTAAGTCCGCCTGTGCATCCATGCCAGTAACTACTGATGATGCTATGGAAATTGTTGTAATTACAATTAAAAAAAACTGAAAACAGAAACGAAATGAACTTACACTGGACTGCGACTGCTATCACGATTGAGACTGGATTGACTGTGAGTAAACGGACCTCGAAGTTTAGAATCCTATGTATTCAAATCAACATCCAGCACTGTATATATCTCCATAATACAGCATTCTTTACTATTCCACTGGTGTAAGTATGCAACAGAGTGCTACTGATACCATTACATTAGTGCATAACCGGAAATCGCCTTGGACGTTTGCCTCGGCCGAATATATTGGACTATTCGGAATTATTCGCCTCGGCAAATATTACACCAGCAAATAGTTTAAAAAAAATTTTCTTGATAAAATAATTTTTGGGGATAAAATAATATTTTTTCATCAAATAAATTTTTAAATAACAGACTTACTTATAAGTAATTTATTAATTAAACAAGAACTTAACATTCCATTGAATTTTCTTTAAAATAATGATGTTAATTTATATATTTTAATTTCTTTTGGTTGCATTCTCCATTATGTACCAAAAGAAATTATGTACACGTGTAATCAGCCCTTCTTACTCGGCCCTTCTTACTCAGCCCATCTTACAGCCCACACTTACTGGTGTAAGTATGCAATAGATCAGTGAGTGTTACTGATACCATTACGTACACATGTAATCAGACCGATAGTTAGAACAATCAGCAATGTACGTATATGAACACCTACAGAGCGCCCTACAAGAACCTCATGAAAGCGCTGATCTAAATAAATGCATCTTCAATCGTGCAGAAAATGTCTCTTGTGCTGCACACAATGGAAGACTCCGAATAGGTAATGGCAACAAAACGGTCCAACGCACGAGAAGGTGGAACCACCAGGTCCCAACGGACACAGAACACAGGGACAGATGCCTCGACCGAAATTCTTGAAATTTGATATCACCCTTCTTCAAACATCTTTTGCTCAGAAGTGCACATGCCTCGACCGTGCAATTGCGGTTGTACTGTAGAGCAATATTGTGCACAAAGGACTTGGTCAAGGGGGTCCTTACACAGCAACTGATGCCTCGGACGATGGTCGAACTCTCAGCGCACTGAATTTTACGGGCCGACCGCTCTTACTGATCAGCCATCATGCCACACAGACTGGCTGGTAACTGGGATGCACAGATTGCGCATGTAACCCTGGGTTGCACCGGCCAGGGACGAACGCAACCCAGTGCAAACACCTACCATTTTTATCAATCCATGTTTCAGAAACAAACATTTTCACTAAAAACATTTAGAAATAATCGACTTCATAAAGTCCACAATAAAGCTTAATAACCAGTATTGGCTTTTCAATCATCGGCTATAATCATAAGAAGTATCAGCACAATCGGCAAAAACGATACCTGTACAGCTCTATTACAAGTAAAATCAAGAAATTTATCCAAAGTTTGAGCTTACTAAAATAAGAGGACAACAGAGTCAACTCCGAACAGCTTTAGTCAACCGCCAATAAAAGCTGCTCGCAAAAATTAACGACTATCTTTACTAAAGACATAACAGAACAAACATGATCACTCGCTTGTGGCCATCACTGCTCTTTCTTCCCTTCAGTCAAAGCCAAGAATGCCTGTAGTAAAAACAACCAACCTACATACCTCTAAATTTTCTTGAAATGGAGATAGGCGCATTGGAAGTGGACTTCTTGAATTGCGTGAAGGAAGAGGGCCCCTTGAAGTAGCTGAGTCAGGAACCTGCAGAGAAGGTGGACTTCTTGAAATGAGCACTGGAACGGGACTCCTCGGAACCTGCGAAGGGTCTCGTAAGAGACGGATGTGAAGGCCTTTCGTATTGCAGTCCTGATCCATAAGGACAAGGACTTGGTCAAGGTCACTCTGGTGTTTCAACAGTGTGAACCCCTTAGAAGAAATGCATTTAATCCAATTTTTAGAAAAAAACTATTTTGCATGTACAGGTAATAAAAATTAGAAAATCAATTGCCAAAATGAAGAGCATTTAATGACAGCTCTCAAAAAAGAATTCCAAGATAACTAGACTGTAATCGCATAGTCATTTCCTGTCAAATTAGCAGTTTAAAGACCTGATAGCATAAAATTCAAAGCAAGTCTGACTGATTTAACATTAGAATATGACAGTCTAACAGGTCCAACTTTAACTAACTTTAAAAGTCGTTTGTTAAACTTAACAGCATTTCTGCAGTAATTTACCTTTCCATTATTCTGAACGTGAATGGTGAGGTTGCTACCGAACTGACCCACCATTTCAACCAGATCTTGATACAGTACTGGTTGGCATAGCCGCACCACCCTGCACAGATGAAAAGATCATGAATTATAGGAAGATTGAGCAAAGTGACCATTATCAAGTGAGCTAAGACCATTCATTCCAGTAAATAATAGGAGCATTCACAAATACATGTTGACTAACTGTTAAAATAATGAAATCATTTGTTTTCCTATGATTGCTCAACAATATCTTATATATCAACAAAATCATTTATATCTAAGTTTCTGAATAAGTGATCACAATATTTATTCATATATATATATCCATGGAATTTATAAATGCCCCTTCAAGATGAACAGTTCATACGACAAAGAGTACAAGTCTTGAGCAGTCTATAAAACAGCTATCTGGTTCCACGGGAGAGAACGCAGCTCTGAGGGTAGGCCATTTCAAACGGAGGGGCCCATGACTGAGAAAGTCCTATTCTAACTTGTAGCAGAGTGGAACCATAAAGTTGCTTCTGGAGGTCGAACAGAGAGATCGGCGACTGAGACAGCGCAGGCCAAAGTCAAGAAAAGTAGCTCCCAAAGATAAACAGTCACTGTCCAGGACAGGATGACAGACAATAGAGGAGATCCAATAATGGATGCGCTGGTGGACCAGGAGACATTGGAGGACATCCATGTATTGTATTGCATTTATAGCCTTCCATAGTCTCTCACAGTACAACCTAATCAGAGGCGCTCCCAGTGCAAAAAGCCCAATGGAAAAAGAAAAGTCTTACAAATACTGGCAGAAGCACTTTGTTTGAAATGAAAGAGCAAGTCGGAAATGAAATATCGTACCAAAGCAAGGGTCAATAGACACATAAGTGCAGTATTGGACCAAGTCTAAGGTACCAAGAGGTCATGTCGGTCCAAAGAATGATGAGGACGATGAGGGGCAAACAAAAGAGGACAACAGATAAGGCCACAAAGAGTGCAGAGCTGACCGAAAAACGGTCAGGAAGTATGGAAAAGAACTTTTAACAGAATACGAGCCATGAGAGGAAGACATTTCTCTGGTGCATGGGTGTCATTCTGAATGAAGAACTGTCTTTAGTATAGCATATTATGACTTCGACTCGTTCCTACTTTTATCTCTTGTACCAGTTACGGGTCGTCGTTCGATCTTTCTCCTCTTCTGCTGCCACATTGGTTCATGTTGTTAATCAATTAAATTAGACTACTTTTCCTCTCTCTACTGTTGGTTCCCACAGGTCTGATTGTAACCCATGGAGGGTTTTCTGCGGGCCACTGCTCGTATGATTGACAGTGTCCATAGGTTTGGTCACTTCTCTAAGTACATGTACAATTGTACATGCAGTGCAAAGCCTTCCTTGCTTCTCACAGATCTCAACGCTCATGTCAGAGCACTTTACACAGTGCATCATTGTGATATATAGTGCAACTATTTCTATTAACAGTTGAACAGCGTAAACATCACAAAACTGAACAAATAACCGAACTAGGTCACTTAGATTCTTAGTTTCACACTATATACCAGGGCCTGAACTTCCAGTGCAGATGTGAATAGGCCAATGCAGTAGCAACTGCACCATACCATATCTTACCAACCGCAAGGCTTCATACTGTTTTTTTGAATGGCTTAAGCAAAAACTGACAATTTTGAAACTTGTTGCAGCTGTTTTGCTACATGTCTAAAGACAACAACTTTGTTTTAGCACTTCAGACCATGGTCCTGCTTTTAGGCAAAGCATGATTTCAGATAGCTTCATATATTACATTCTAAAAATACACAATGTGAAATCTCCTTAGGTAATTACCTATGCAACTGGTCCAGCCCAGTACATTGCAAATACCAATGTTCAAGGCAGTGGGTGCTTTAGAAGCAAGTTGAATAAGGCCTGACTTAGTTATGTGTACAGCTGAATCAACTGAAAGCAAAACCAACAATGCCATGCAGTCAAAATAATAACAAGGCATTCATTCTTTTAAAATCATCATGAAAGTGATTCCAATCACATCGTTCGTAACATGTTTTTTTCTGAATTTACGCCAGAGCAATCGAATGCAGTAAGTTAGGAGCTGGATGGAGAGTTAGCATATGAGTGCACAGTCACACTGCAGATAGATAGTAACAAAACTTGGGTCTCACAGTCACGATATTGCTTGAGAAGGAGCGTATATGTCTAAGCAGCTTTCTGCAACCCTTGCAGACTGATACAGTTGCATTTAGTTGAACATTAAATTCAATAACCATAACCATAACCAATCGCTTTCATTGATTAACTGGCAATCAACAAAGATTATAATAACATGAGAGTTTAATGGGAATTGACAGTAAACAATAGGGACGAATAGACCCTGAAGGGAATAAAATCCCGCTAACAGGGACACCCTCACACCAAGTTGACTAAAAATAGGTGGCGTATGAAAGTCAGATAGTAGATTGGATAACTTAACTCTAGAGTTAACTAACAAATACTATGCTATGTAATAGACAGACAGGTTTAGGGCTGCCACAGGTACCCGGGTACTTGCTAGAACCAAACTCCAAAAATTACGCCAGTAAATTTTTTAATCTAGTATACCCGCATGCTTCCACTTCCAGTCTGAAAATTGCAATTTCTGGTTCCAGTCTATCTCGCACACAGTGTTCTCTTCTGGAAGACAAATTCATCACACTATAACCTCCTCACTCCACTTGTGCTTAAGCACCTCTGCATACCTGGCTCATCAACACCTTCTGAGCACACGTTTTCTGTTGCAAGCTTCACTCTAAACCGTTAGCGGTCATCGTCACCTGAACACGTTGACATGTTGGTTGTAGTCTATATTTTTATTTTTTTGTTTAACAAAAAAATCTAAAAATGTCTGTTTCCAAAGATGTTCAATACCCTGTTAGTTGTTACATTGGAGATTTAACTTTACTGGTGCACCAGAGCTTTAGTTAGAACCGATGCCAAGGTCTACTTAGTCTATCTATAGTCTATAGTCTAGAAGCCAAGCAGCTTGAATTAAACATCTTCAGTATTAACGGGTACCCGGGTACTCACTAAGCTACTCAACCGGGTAATTGACTCCAAAACTACTCGTTAGCGGCGGCCCTAGTCAGGTTACACGGAATGAAGCAAATGTTCATGTAGTTTGTTCTTAAATAAAGTAATGTGTGTCAAGACACGTATATCGTTTGGAACATTGTTCAAGGCCACAGGACCACTACATCTAACCAAGAATTCGCGAGTGTTCGTGCTCACATAGATAGGTCTGAAGTCGCAAGATTTATGGAGCCATATGAGTTTATTTGGCAGACCGGGGTAAAAATTGTTGCAAAAACTGGTGGTAAATGGCTGGCATTGGTTGCTTTGAGGGAGGGAGGAAGTCAGCTTTGAGGGAGGGAGGAAGTCAGCTTTGAGGGAGGGGGGAAAAAGCGATTTCCGGTTTCACAAGCAGCAGACAGCGATTGTAATAATCTAAGATCTTCGTTTAACTTCAAACTGACAAACCATAGTATGATTACAAGTACAGTATGACCAAATGATGACAATTTATTACAGGAGCCAACTTTAACTGTTGCCAGCCATGCAATGCGCTTATCAAGTTACACATCCAACTTAACCAACACCACTGCCTAACAAAAGAACAACTGGTCAACCTTAGAGGGAGCTAGAGAGCTGCTCTGCATCCATTAATCTATGACCCATCCTAAAATATTATTCCAAATCAGTATTTTTGAGACTAAGAGACCGAAACTCACCTTTTCTCACCTTCGAATTCACATGTCACTTTCAGATAATCGTCCTACATTAAAAACAAATAAATGAATGCAAGGGAATCATCATCATCACTATCAGCACCATCATCAGCTTTTTATTCTAGACATCCATGCTGGATAAACAGTTAAGTGAAATGTGCGAATAATATCTTTGTTTAATATCAAACTGGGAAGCGTATTCACCTACTCAGCTCTGCACACCAATTTGTTATCCAATACTCTACCCCAACCCCCACTGAATCAGTAGAAATGAGATAAAAGATAAGAAGTATTTACAATATAACTTTTTATCCTCAGCATACAATCCCAGATGGTCAGTCCTTTTCCCAAGATAATTTCAGAGAATGCTATTCAAATGCATTGAAAAGCTCTTCTTTCCTGCATAGAATCATATTTCTGAGTTCTCTTAGCCATGCTAACCATTACAGAAAAACTTTGCATTTTCGTATATTTTTCTTTGAACATTATAATATGCAATCTATTGCACAGTACTGCTCAGAGGCTCTTGACAAACCATTAAAACAGATGTCCCAAAGTGCGGCCGCATGCGGCCCTCAAGCAGACCTAATGCGGCCCCCGGTCGAATTTTCAAATTTTGAAAAACTATACTTTTATCAAATTTGACAAACACATTTTAATTTTAATGTTCATATTAGTAGCATTTCACATTTTGACATTTCGATGGTTAAACCGAGATGCATCACAAAAACGTTTTTTAAACCTCAGAAGCTAAATCGCTGAATTTCTGAGTAAAAAAACAATTCAAAAAGAGTTGAAGGAAAATAAATAAAACTGTCTACTAAAACAGGTCTAGCCTACTACAAAATGGTGGATTCCTGTGCGATTTAGAGTTTTTAGTAGACATCACTTCATTTTTGAACGAACGTAATCTGAAATTGCAAGGGTGTGGGCAGTTTATTAGGCCTACTACTTTAGTGGACAGTATGAAATCGTTTGTAAGAAATCTAAGTTAACTGCAATAACAACAGAAGGACGGAAATTCAGCCCATTTTCCGGCTTGCACAGAGATACATTGTATCAAACAAAATTACATGTTTTTGAACTATTGCATTACTGAAATATTTCTAGATCACTGGTAGCCCGTTATCTGAATTTGCCCCACGTTTCTTTGGCTTCAGACTGCAAGAACCAAGATATTTGTCATTTGCCAAAATCCATTTACTTGTAAGATTTCGCCAATTGATTTGCAACTGGAATGATAGACTTACAGGATAGTTCAGAGGAGTGAACTTCATTTCATGCACTTAGCTTGATGGAATTTTATCAAAGTTTATGGGTTTCGGCTTATCTGACTATTTCACAATGTGCTCAGCATGTCGTGCCACTTTTGGGACCATTGCAATAACAAGCTTTAAACGTCGATTTGGTATTAGGCCTATAATTTCTGAAAACGCTCATCCCAAGAAGTTAATTTAATTTTGACACAAATTCTAAGTTAAATTAAAAAAGCATTCCCGTAATTATCTTTTAACTTTGTTACAAATGGATTGATAAATAACATTAAAGGTTGGAATAAAATTAATCGGCCTAAATAAATAAAATAAGTAGGTCTATTTAATTAGTTACGAAATTCTTAGTTTGAAATTCAAGCACTTCGTTATTGTTTATTTAACTTTATTATATGCCTACAATTAAGGCTCATACCTATGAGCCTTATATTTAAGAACTAAGCCTGAAAAGGCTTCACGACTTAGGCACTCGCAAAATTATGGTGTCCTTGCAGCCAGCAAGCTCTCACTGTGTCGCTAAAGTTGCCCTCGATATCGAAAACTTTGGGGACCCCTGCATTAAAACAATAACTGTCACATAGCAACCAGTAAAATAGCTCCACCTGAAAATGCATGTGTGTGTGTGTATGTGCTTGTGCGCACACGTGATCCTGGTTCTAATCATGATCCGATTGTCTTACTTTGATGCTGTTCTGGCGCAGACCTTCAGCCAGTGCACCGTATATCGTTTCAAAGTTTTCATCTTTCGCTGCCTGTGACAGCAATTGTACTGCAACAGTAACCACAAAAAATGAATTTAAACTATGAGTATCAATTCAAGTGCTTGCCAATTTTCAACTACTCCACGCACCACTGGAAGACAGCAGAAGGAGGTACTACTGAAAAAAGCCAAATGAATTTTGTATTGTAGCTTCCTGCATCAAAGCACAACTCTACAACAACCATCAGATGGAGATTATTCCAGAAGCTGCAAGGCTTTGTGGACAAATAACTATTTTTTGCCTCAGTTTGTTCTTAATGGAGATGGATTATGGCTTACAGCATGGAACTCATAACACTTTTTACATCATATAGTCATTAGTGAAATTAATATTAACATTATGTCATATCACCGCTATTTAGAAGCTTAAAAAATAAAATCAATGACTACCATCCTTTGTCCTAAAAGAAGTCATGGTTCATGATACCAGTATTTTATTTCCTACATCAATATAAAGTTCAATTATTTTCCCAATTTCCCTATATGACATAAACACGTTGACCGCCGAGGACGTGTATACACGTCCCATAAAGCATGTATTTACATACAAATCTATGCGGTCAATGTGTTAAATAACAAACTTGCTGACATATCCTGAACTTTATATTTTTATATTTAAAATAATGACTAAAGGGGATTTTGAACCAAAGATCTGACCAGCAGGTTTGTGTCCCAGTGGCAGACTTTGCCCTAGAACCATGGAAAACAAGTCTTGATACTGAGGAGACACTGTGATCAAGACTAAAACAATGTCACAGGCCACATATATATGACACTGCATGAGTATGACATTACATGTATATAACAGTAGATCTGTATGACACTGCATATGTAATTATGTATGACACTACATGTGTATGACAATGCATATGTATGACAATGCATATGACAATGCATGTGTATGACAATGCATGTGTATGACAATGCATATGCATGACAATGCATGTGTATGACAATGCATGTGTATGACAATGCATGTGTATGACAATGCATATGCATGACAATGCATGTGTATGACAATGCATGTGTATGACAATGCATGTGTATGACAATGCATATGACACTACATGTGTATGACAATGCATATGTATGACAATGCATATGTATGACAATGCATATGACAATGCAAGTGTATGACAATGCATATGTATGACAATGCATATGTATGACAATGCATATGACAATGCATATGTATGACAATGCATATGACAATGCATGTGTATGACAATGCATGTGTATGACAATGCATATGCATGACAATGCATATGTATGACAATGCATATGCATGACAATGCATGTGTATGACAATGCATATGTATGACAATGCATATGACAATGCATATGTATGACAATACATATGACAATGCATGTGTATGACAATGCATGTGTATGACAATGCATATGCATGACAATGCATGTGTATGACAATGCATGTGTATGACAATGCATGTGTATGACAATGCATGTGTATGACAATGCATATGACAATGCATATGTATGACAATGCATATGACAATGCATATGTATGACAATGCATATGACAATGCATATGACAATGCATATGTATGACAATGCATATGACAATGCATATGTATGACAATGCACATGACAATGTATGACAATGCATATGACAATGCATATGTATGACAATGCATATGACAATGCATATGTATGACAATGCATATGCATGACAATGCACATGTATGACAATGCATATGTATGACAATGCATATGCATGACAATGCATGTGTATGACAATGCATATGTATGACAATGCATATGACAATGCATATGTATGACAATACATATGACAATGCATGTGTATGACAATGCATGTGTATGACAATGCATATGCATGACAATGCATGTGTATGACAATGCATGTGTATGACAATGCATGTGTATGACAATGCATATGACAATGCATATGACAATGCATATGTATGACAATGCATATGACAATGCATATGTATGACAATGCATATGACAATGCATATGTATGACAATGCACATGACAATGCATATGTATGACAATGGATATGACAATGCATATGTATGACAATGCATATGTATGACAATGCATATGACAATGCATATGTATGACAATGCATATGCATGACAATGCACATGTATGACAATGCATATGTATGACAATGCATATGCATGACAATGCATGTGTATGATAATGCATATGACAATGCATATGTATGACAATGCATATGACAATGGATATGTATGACAATGCATATGACAATGCATATGTATGACAATGCACATGTATGACAATGCATGTGTATGACAATGCATATGCATGACAATGCATGTGTATGATAATGCATATGACAATGCATATGTATGACAATTTATATGACAATGCATATGTATGACAATGCATATGACAATGCATGTGTATGACACTGTATTGAATTGTAAGATTATGTGTATGCATTATGTATGTGGTGTACTAGGCATTTAATGTTCACAGTTGTATGTAATGTATTATGCCAGTAATGAGCAGTCTCACAGTTGTGAGTGTGAGTTCTGGTTAGCGATGAAGAGAAAGAGTGTATCAGAACATTACATCTTACTATTCCCTTTAGGTGTTTACATGTAATGTAAATGCAACAACAATTTTCGTTTAATTTCCAACCGACAAGCCACAGTATGATTACAAACATAGTATGAACAAATGATTATGTGTTGCTACAGGAGTCGAATTCAATTGTCGGCAGCCATGCAAGGCACCCATTACGTTATCATCTAGTTAAACCAACATCACTGCCAAGCAGAATAAGGACTGGTCAACATCACAGTGAGGATACGGTATCTATCGATCGTGGTGCCCCAGTAATGCACCCCAGCGTGTAATGTAATACTTTCCCTCCCCAAATGTAAAGACTCCTATACATGTAAGACAATTTGGTGTAAGATATTTGCTCTCTTTGTTAACTTCATCTGGTAAGGCCAACAGACAATGTACTTATCTAGGTGATGGTGAATGACTGACAGACAGATTATTATTCATGGCACAAAAATTAATGGACAGCAAACCATTTAGGAAAAGCAAATGAATTGTTGAACCAATTCAGAAATTTATAATTCAATGCATGACTGATGAGAGATTAAAAAAATGAACACTCACCTTCTGTACTAGACATTCTCAGTAAGATGAAGAAGCTAGCTGTGATAATTCTCTGGGGACCAAGTGTGAATAGGTTCTCAGAGTACAAGACACCAGCAAAGAACTGCCCACCCCTCCTCCTTCTCCTCCACTGCTGCCTCCAGGACGAGCAGAGCACCACCGCTAGAGGCCCAATTGTTCAGGTGGCTTGTAGGTCTTCATCTCTGGTCACACTTGGTTGAGCACAAGCCAGGCTGTAAAATAAAGACCAGAGGTCATATGGTACCCTACTCTTAGCCCCCCTCGGTCACCCTAATAATGCATATCTAAAAGACATGGACAAGAAACCTTTAGGGCAGAGGTACTTCACAATTGTCCTAAAAGTTTAGGACACCATAATAAAGGACAACATAAATACATGTATTGCCAGATCTTAGCTTATCTCTTTCTTTGCCTAATACAAAATATACCATTGCCCAACTCCACACTGGAAAAAGGAGGAAGGCAACACTAATGATCTTTGTTATCACAGTGTTATCATAGTGCAACTACCACCATCAATACCACCAGATGGACAAGACTAAACTACACCAACCTAAGCACCAAGATACAACCATACATGTTGTTAAATTAAAACCATAAAGCATGTATCTGCTCATAATACATAACACTCCTCATAATAAAACACATACCTACATACATACATAAATACATACATACAAACATAAAACATTCATACACAAATACTGCTTAATATAATATGTATATATTGTAATTTATTGTTGCAACTACAATGCAGCAATATATACATATATAGTGGCTGATCGGTTAGAGCGGTCGGCTCCGTAACACTCAGCGTGCGCTGAGCGAGCGGGTTCGACCCTCGTCTGAGGTGACAGTCACTGTGTAGGGACCTTGAGCAAGTCCTTCGCACACCATTGCTCTGCAGTACAACTGCAACTGCGCCGTTGAGGCGTGTGCATGCCCTTCTGAGCAAAAGATGTTGGAAGAAGGGCGGTATCAAATTTCGGTAATAAATAAATACAATATAAAAAAAATACCTGTTCACGGAGATAAATACACACAAACACAAACACCCCCAACAGAATAAATGCAGGAGAGATCAGCCCAAGGATGAGATACATTCAAGTATAAAATTATGACCACTTCCTTTTTTCTTCACAGGAATTTTTTATTGTTTTTAATTTTTCCTTCCTTCAGTAAATATAAAGAAGAAGCCTACCATACTCAGAATGACTACCAGCTCAACCTCAGAAATACCTAACATCATAAGCATAACAGCATACACTTAAGGTCTTAAGGTTACCTAAAAGACATGCAGGAACATTGAGTTTATCAAACATCAACGATAATAGGCAGAATGCATCTGTTGCTATCCCTATGACAGATCTAAAGGAACACCATTCCAGAGAGCATTATGTCTCACTGATGAAGTGTATGCAATTCAATGCAGGTTGTAAAGTAGCCAGTAAAACTTCAGCCAATTTCTCAACTGAAAACCATAATGCTTAAAAAATGCTGAACACTGCAGGGTACCAGCGGTATTTCATTCACTTGATGACTTGATTCAAACCGTAGTCAGAACTTTTGAAGCAAACCATTTATAGAACTGACAGAGCCACAAATTACGACATCACTCTTGTTATTCAACCATAACACCTCTTAAGGTCACAAGAATAGAGCTGTGCAAAGAGTATGCAAGAACTTTGAACTTGTTTACCTCAGTAAGCCACCTGCATACATATATTGAAGACAAACTGAGGACCAACAGAACAGCATGCACCTCAATCAAAAGAATATGCTTCTGGGTTACTAATAATGGAGAATTAAGCACAGAAAGATGTAAAAATGGAGAACCAGCGGTTAAAGTGGCTGAATACGGGTCGCAGACAAAACCCCCCTAAGTAGAACAAAATCCCCTCGTAAGATTAAACTTCTGTTACATTTTTTACTTTTATTATTTAGAAACATGTGTGTACTTTAAAGTCTGAAGTAAATGTGTGTTATATGTGTGTTATCTGTTACACGATTTCTTATATATTAGGGCATAACCGGAAATCGTCTTGGCCCCGAATATTGGAATATTCGGAAGTATTCGCCTCGGCAAATATTACACGTGCAAAAAGCTAAAAATAACTTTTTACGAAAAAATAATTTTTTTGATCAAATAATATCTTTTCATCAAATAAATTTAGAACTAACGGATTTACTTCTAAGTTATTGACTAATTAAACAAGAACTTAACGATCAATTGAATTTTCTTTAGAATAATGATGTTAATTTATACATTTTAATTTCTTTTGGTTGCATTCCACAGGCGGCAACCAAATCAGTAATTTTCCCGCCTGAATTGGCTCCACCCACTTTCCGGTAAACAGTACAGAGTAAAGACATCGCTGATACCTTCATATTTCAAATTTTGTAACAAGGTTTTACAGTTTTTTCACAAATAAAGTTTTTAAATAATAAATATATTGTTATAGCCTAGAGTGCAACAATACGCTATATGAAGGATATTGCTAAAGACTCTGCGTTGACTATAGATAGTTCTCCGTAGCTGTGCACATGCCAGGTTAACTACGCTTTGCCTACGGATGCTACTCGCTGGTAGTGGCAGCGCTGCATGGAAGCAAAATATGCAATTGCAAACCAAAAGAAAGATAAAAGATCAATTTTTGTACATCTTTCAATATGTTTTATATGAACATCGTGTGCGGAACATGTGTATTACGTACCAAATTTTCAAGGCCAGCACCGTCACTACTCGCTGACCAGATTTTCTACTCGGTTCGTACCCGGATCCGGCAAATAGTTAATTCAAATCCTCGGATTTGGTACTCGGTGGAAATTGTCTACTTAGTTATGCCCTATTATATATCTAATTGATGGAGGCAAGCACCCTGGTTCCAAGTGTCAGGTAGTCAAGATATCCCCACTAAGACTCAAAAATATCCCCTATCTGGAAGCCTATGAGTTAGACTAATAGTCGTACTGAGTGTTACTTGTAATGTTGTGCAGACTTTGTTAGTAGTGTCAGTTATTATGGTATGGCTTCTAATTACAGAAGCTAGTTAGGGCAAGAGGGGGGTTTGTCTGGGGGTTAATGTCCTGCCTAAAACAGAGGGATTATGTCAGAGGGGGATTATGTCAGAGGGGGTTTTGTCCTACACCCCTGAATACACCATGCATCAAATAAATCATTTGCATGTCATCAATGGCACAAAATGCTATTGCTCCAGTTTAATAATAATGCAGATTACTCTTATCTGACAGAGCACCTCATACAGAACTCACTCACAGCAAAGTCTCACAGTGAGAGCACAACACAAACATCACAAATACCAAACACAAACACTGTTCACCAAGTACTATGCTAGCATCCAGCTCTATGTTCCATCAGGCTGAAGTAAAGAAACAATCCAAGCAGAACCAACCCATATAATACAAAGTGTGCACAATTTTCATCATGATTTTATGCAACAGTCAAAGACACTAGTCACACACTAAAAGCATGCCATGGAATGACCCAGAACATGATGTTTCGTGACCGAGCTATTTAAGTTTGCACATTTTACCTAAAAGACATGCAGGAACAAAGGAATTTCTTACATTCACTTTCCCATGTCGACATACATATAGGGTATTTCAAATCTTCTATTCATCCCAGGTCCAAATCTTGTGTCATCCCTGGTCAATCCCACACAGTTATGATCACCGAGCTGATATCCAACTCTCACCTTTTGCCTTCACTCACCTTGTTCCATTATGTAATTAATTAAAGTAAGTGCACATTTTGACATGGTCAACCATGACATACTGCTTACCAGCCTCAACATACTACATAAATGGACTCCTCAGTCAGGGGAGGAATGACAGGAACAGCTCTAACTGTTTTTGGAGGAATGTAAGAGTTCAGGCTGTTCAGATTGAGAGCACATTCTCTTTGAAGACTCTCCAGGCTTCATCCTTGGGCCACTCATTCACATTTTTGAACAACCAAACTGACTCAATCAAGATCCCAGGTTCAACATCATTGTCCCTGTTCCCCAGGAAAGAACTGCTATGATCCAACATCATGCTTTTGCCATTGTAGGACCTTCTACATGACTGACTTACCCCATAATCATTAATCAGTATTAAGATTTTATTCTGGGTTCCATCCTTAACCCTTCGTTGCCTAAAGAATTTCTTATTTTCTCGGGTTGTCATGCAGAGAGTGCTTCTGAATACCTAGTAGTAGGGCATAACCGGAAATCGCCTTGGACATTCGCCTCGGCTGAATATTGGACTATTCGGAAGTATACGCCTCGGCAAATATTACACCCGCAAATAGCTAAAAATAACTTTTTTGATAAAATAATTTTTTTTATAAAATAATTTTTTTTCATCAAAAAAATTTAGGACTAACAGACTTACTTAACAGTTATTGTTAATTAAACAAGAACTTAACATTTCATTGAATTTTCTTTAAAATAATTATATTAATTTATATATTTTGATTTCTTTTGGTTGCATTCCCCAGGTGATAACCAAGTCAGTAATTTTCCAGCTTGAATTGGCTCCACCCACTTTCCGGTAAACATTAGAGAACAAGGTTTAACATTTTTCACAAATAAAGTTAATAAATAATAAATAAGTTTTCAAAGCTCAGAGTGCGATGACATGCTATATGAAAGATATTGCTCTAGATTCTACATTGACTATACATAGTTCTCCGTAGCTGTGCACGTGGCAGGTTAACTACGCTTTGCCTGCGGATGGTACTCACTGCCAGTCGCTGGCCAGATTAGCCGCTACTATTCGGTTCGTACTCGTATCCGGCAAATAGTTCATCCAAATACTCGGATTCAGTACTCGATGGAAATTGTCTACTCGGTTATGCCCTACCTAATACTGTAAGAAGCGCTTTATATTTCTCAGATACGATACAATTGTACTCCAGTTGTCATTTGTCCAATCCATTAAAAACACAAAACTTGCAGAATTAGAAGTTCTGTCTATATGTCTTCTATATTTGCCCAATCTTTGGCCAATTCATTGACCTTCAGTTTAGAGCTGGTACCGATTAATCGGCCAAACACATAATTGGGCAAATAATTATTAAAAATTAGCATCAGCACATATAATCAGCATTGATGAAAACAATCTTCTTAAAAAAAATTGGTACAGCTGTCTTCCCAGTGTTCACCTACTGACATCCCTCTTTGGCCTGTGAAGCTTTGTTTGTA
This sequence comes from Bimastos eiseni, assembly GCA_959347315.1. Taxonomy (NCBI): domain Eukaryota; kingdom Metazoa; phylum Annelida; class Clitellata; order Crassiclitellata; family Lumbricidae; genus Bimastos; species Bimastos eiseni. The sequence continues at coordinate 48,032,634 of OY365807.1, read as the reverse complement.
GCATCTGATAACCCCCAGTGCATCCATCCACCACTTTTAACCATGGCTAGCACAAGAAGCAAAACACGTGCCTGCATCCATGTTCATGTTTAAGAACTGAATATTTTGACTAAATAAATAAATTATCAAATAATCAGTCAAATTATTGGTAACGGTTATTTTAACAATCAGCTGTGCATGGTAACAACATAATCAGTAAAACGTAATATAGGCACAGCTCTATTTCAGTTGCCATTACTACTGTAATTCATTTATTACTGGTTGTACAAGTCATTAGACACCTGTGCAGTAGAGATTGCTGATAATTACTTTCTGTGTTGTGTTAATTCATGAATTGTGAACAACTTCTCAAAATTATAATCAATTAGAAATTATCCAGTGTGCGCTTTATGCTAAGTGTACAAGTTTGGGCACTTATCTACTTACTAACTACCTAAATACATACATGTCTATTCAAACATTTTATTCATGCACGACACACTGTATTTCTCCACCAGTTTAGGTTCTTCTTGGTAGTGTTCAGGGCTGTTAACAAGACTGGAAAATAGTATTGCAACAACAATACCAATACTTCCTAATAAAAAGTATCACGATACCAATATCAGTACTTTTTAGGAAAAGTATACCAATGCCAATACTTTTCAATACTCTTCTGCAGCATGAATTATAATAATTACGATAATTATAGAGATTTTCCCAAGGAATCGCTTGGACCAATCACAAGGATTCTAGATCTAGATCAACTCGTCAAATTTCGGTTTACACGTTTTACTCTTAAACATAGATGTCGCCCCAATCTAAATTTAACTTCTATTTGAAAATATGGTGCTTAAAACCTCCAACCACATTATTTTTTATTTTGCTGACATAGTTATTCATCAATTTGTCTTCATGGCTAAAGATTCATGAATCAGCCTGTTATGTTAAAAGGATTTTAAAATTTCTTGCTTCTGAATGTCGCCCCAAAACCGTTTACACGAAGGAACATATGGACCTTCCAGTCCTGTGCATATTGGTCCTTGGGCCAATCATAATGTCTTTGAAGTAGCCTTCAGGCAAGCTGTTAGAACACAATTATTATTATTATTATTAAACGGAAGATTTCTAAAGCGCCGTAACGCAGCCATGCCGCTACAAGGGTGCTTTACAATGACACAATCAGTAAACAACAAGAAAAAACCGTAATATAACAATCACTACATCAGTTTAACAGGGATATACACAACGCTCTGATGTCGCCTGGCATCTGTGCTTCCTCGGCCCTATTCATTTGCCAGATCAACTAACTTCGCAAGCACTCGATAATTACTTAGGCAAGTCACTTCTACAACTGATCACAAAAGGACATAGGCCTGCTTTGGTCATTTTTCTATTTTTAAATTATTCCACACGTTCGTGCCAAGGTCTATATGGCCGAAAGAGGCTATAAATATTTTGAAGTACAACGATTAACTTGTCATATATCTTCAGAAACCATATCAATTTCAGTGGGAAAAGCATTGGTATCGAGTATCGCTGACAGGCTAAAGAAAAGTATTACGATATACATGCGATACCAGCAAAATGAAACTATTGCGATACTCGTTGTGATACTGACAAAAGTATCGGCGATACCAAGTATTGCGATACTTTATCGCGATATTAACAGCCCTGGTAGTGTTTAAGCAAGTCGATCAGATGTGCTATTCCAAAGATTGTCTCTTACAAATCTCTCATCAAACTCTAACAATAACATTGATTTCCAATAGACATTTTAGGGCCAGATTGCCACACTGCTCCACAGTTCATAGCCAAACTGCAACAAAGCCTAACATACCCTTCTAGAACATTTTTCCTTCAAGTTTTAACATTTCAAACTTTGATCTTTCAGCATAATGAACTGACTTTGGCTTACTTACTCCTTTTTGTTAGGACTCAAACTTGCACATAATATTTTTGATCTTTTGGTCCACTGCCATTGGTGAGAACGAAATACTTCCCGCGCGCGATTGACAAAAAGGAGTAAGTAGAATGAATCTTCGTATATGTCTAAAACTACACTAACCCTAACCCTAGCCAACCGTCACGATGCTTAAGCTGACCCTAACCCACCCTCATGACGCATAATTATAACAAATTATAGGTTTTACTGTGCGCATGTTATCATTGTATTACAATTGCTTGCGTTCTCATTATTTTATGTAATCTGTGTCCACATACAAGCCACCCCCAAAATATCATGCACAAGTTTCAGTCCAAACTACTAGAAGTAAGCCCCGACTTTAATTTCTACCTATTTTATCAACTAGAACATCATTGCAGCAGGTAGGTCTACCCGAATCCCCGAATCTCTAAAAGTGGTGAAAATAAAAAAATACCCAATTACTGAAAACAATAATATTCTGTTACCAAACGTTCGAATTCTGAAAACTACTATGCCTATCGAATTCGGCCAATAGTTAGCATAGTAGAAAAATACCTCGAGATATTAGAATTCCGCAAATAATGCTGTTTTAACTTAGAAAATAGAATTTCGAATCCGACGGAAATTTTCTTACGGGGATTGCAGCTTTGAGAATTCGCTACGCACCTGTTGCAGGATATAGGCCTACCTGAACTAAATTCGTCGAAACCTACTGACTCATGCCACATATAGAAGAATCTCGTCCCCAGTTTAAAATACTTGTTTTAAGGCATATCGTTAACTTAGCTAAATAAAAAGTGTTCAATCTTATTTATAACGACATGAGAAAACGTAAAACCATGCATTAGTGTTGAATAGATTGATAATAGCTTCACAAAACAATAAACCTTCCCTAGAGCTGTAAAATGTCTTATGCGCCTCATCCATTCGCGGTCGCCATGACAGATCACAGCTGGTCGTCTACTGGCAATTTATATAACTTGTCGAAATTTTTCAGCGCCACTCAAACCGCGTCTGGCACATCAACTTATTAACTTATTAACCGATAGTTGGAGTGACTTAGTCAAAACCAATTTTAAAGTTGCTGCATGAGCTTCGTGGTCATTGGCATCAATTCTATTGGCAAGTTAAGCCAACTATTTACAATCTCAAGGGATCCTCTAGCTACGCTCAGTGTGCGACACGACTACTGCAACTCAATACTTTAGAGTGTCTATGAATGCCCATGCCCACTGCTTCCTCTAGCAATACTGTACCTTCAACTCTCCAACCGAGACCATATCGCATCTGCTCTTCGGTATCTACATTGGCTTCCCGTCTGTCCAGAGGCGTAGCTAGGGCATTTTGCGCCCCGGGGGCAAATAACAGAATTGGCGCCCCTTTCCTAATTTATAAAAAAATCAAATATAGGATCATCTAAGAGCAATTTACACACGACTGTCAAACAAGCTTTAGAAAATAATTTGTCTTGATTTAACTGTCGCAAATTGGTCAATAAAACAATGACGTTAAAATATATACGGCCTACTTATTATTTTAAATCATTTGCATTTAAAAAACTTAAAGCAGCACATATTTCTGAATGCTAATAATTAATAATGCTTTTTCGTAAAACTTTGCAATCTTAGATTGCTTAACAGCTATAGATTGCCTATTAAAATTATTGAAGTGTGTTGTTAGATTTGGTTTAATAGTAATAAATAGTGTGAAAAATCTATAGAAGTTGGGATTTACTATGCCAAATGTGCAGGCCCAGCTCTAGACATTTGGCGGTAAATTGACGGCCCTAGGTATGGCTACATATCTTCGCGGGCCGCTGACTCATAATGAAGTCATTAGCTCTTTTTAATTTTGTTTTATTGCGTTTTTCACTCAAGTACGAATATTATAATGTGGCGGACTCGTTTTCTACCCCGCATCTGCATGGGATCAATTTGTAACGGATCCGATTCTATCCTGCTTCTCATGTATCAAACTGTCGCGAGTTCGGTTCACCTCCCCTAGGCTTCTGGTACCCCAGGAGGTGGTTCAGCAGATTTCCCGAGTTCGATAGTCCGGTGAGTAAGTATGGCTTTTTGGCGCAAGGTTGAGGGCAATTATTAATGTTGACGACGCAGTTTAGTTTCAATGAACAGACTGACAAGCGTTCTACGAACTTAATTCGTATTTATTCATAAAATCAACAGAATTATATATCGCCGAATGCAGCTCAAAACTGATTAACTGACTGCAACTCAAACTTACATACAATGTATATGCAATGTATATACAATGTATATACAATGTATATACAGGCTAGCTATAATAGGGCTCATGAATAATCATAGATACATTGTATATACAATGTAGTTACAATGTATATACATTGTATACACAATGTATTTACAATGGCGCCCATAGCCCACAGATCCGAAACACTAGGATGCAACCTGGAAGGGAAGGCGACACACGGCCCGCAAGGCGATATCGCAACAATATATTATAGTAATGCCTATATTAGAAGCACTAATACAATATATGAATTAACTACCAATGTCATTCAAGAAATAGTCAATGGTTTGATGATTTTCTATGAAATTGTTAGGATCAATAAAAATTAAAAAATAAGCCAACGTTGTTCATTTATAGATTTGCAAACAATTATATTAATGAGTATCATGGCGCCCCTTAAGCTTCCTTAGTGATCAATGATTAGTTGCGCCCGAGGGCGCCAAAATCATGCTTGACATTTTTGTGACAATGATATTTTGGGCGCCAAAATTATATCTTGCTAACTTAGTTGGGTTTAATTAGTTTGTATAAAAATTAAAAAAAATTAAAGTTTAAACCCTCGTTTTGTCGGCCCCTAAAACCTGGCGCCTCAGGACACGTGTCCCCTCTGACCCCCTCCTAGTAACGCCTCCGCTCCTCGATCAGCCTTTGACGGAGAGTATATATGTTGTTCCTAGTAACACGTATACGTCCTGTCTTCGGCCAGCGCTCGTTCTGCAACTCCCTACCTCCTCGTGTTCTCAATGCTGTCATTCGTTCTAAGCTGAAAACATTATTCTTAATCGTAGCCCGGCTACAATGAGTAGGCCTACTTTTGAACTTTATGTAGGCCTAAGTAGGGCACTATCAAATTATGTTTATATTGTATAGTTGTACAGTTCGTGGATCGGATAGTTCTGTCGATGTCTAACCTATAATCGTCGACTTGCCGTAGGCCTACTAAGAGAGTAGAATGTTGAGCGTGCACCCAGTAACGGTATAGTGAGCAAAGCGGGAGTAGGCCTACGGCCCCTTTAGGGTCTATCAACGCTTTATTTTTGATTACAATGTTACTATAGTCAATCGTCACAAGCGTGCCTTCCCAGTGGTTGGCTCCTCGCTCGGGAACACGCTCCCGTTCACGTTTAGGTTGTCCCCAAGGGTCCACTCGTTCTTTTTACACTCGCTTGGAACCTGTTCTTTTTAGCCGTACATGTGTAGTAGCCATGAAGGAGCGCTATATAAATTTCATAATGAATGAATATAATAGCCCGGCACAAATCACCAATCACCAGCCGATAGGCATTTTTCAAGCGGAACTGCCCATACGCGTTCTATCGTTTGTGATACGCGCTAGCCAGATTGACAGCTTCCTCGTGAGGAACTTTTCGACCTGATTATAATTTAGCGCAGACATGGCCAGCTGGCATGGGGCTAATTTTTTATAATATTTATTGACGAAACGGTTGTGTCCTGTGAGATTTATGCATAAGGAGTTGCTATGCGCTTTCTGAAAGTGTCAAGAGTTGACGATTAAACTGAATTATATCACATGTGCTCCTGATATTGTGTACAAACCGTACACGGTTGCTTTCTATTCTTCTTTGCGAGTTATCCTCGACCACTTTGAGTGCCTTTCTTTTAGAACATTAGATCTGTTCGAGCATAGTGATGTCTATTTCCAACTGTTTGAATGGCCGTGTCATGCTCTAGTTACTTGATGTCAACTGTGCCTTGCTCAGGTAATTTAATGGCGACGTAATGCTCTGGTGTTATGATGACATCTGAGCCCTGCACCTTTAGGCCCTAATAGAGTGATTGTTAGATTCTTTGACATGAGGGCTGGACAAAATAGGAGTCACAATGAGAGTTGGGCCATAGTAAACTAATGGCAAGAGTCCAAAAAGAACAATTGATACAACTTGATTAAAATAAATTACGTCCTGTGACACCTGTGAATTTGAAGCATGAAGTACAATTGAATGTAGTCTCGGGAGTTGCAGAGGGTCATCTGAGTCAGCTCTTCTTGGAATGGAGCTGAGAAAGGCACAAATCAAAGAGCACAATCATAAACAAATGGTTTTACTTTTTAAATATAGCCTGGTCTTTGAACAGTTTGCGTTATATTGTGTATTTGCCTAGGCGCAAAAGGCTACAGCTAATTGCCACTTGGGCAGACTGCAACGTTTCAGAAGTAACGGCTGCGAGCTTCCTAAAAACAACAACGACAACTGCAACAACATATAATTTCGCTATTAGAGTTGAACACCCTTACCATAGTTGTGCCAGGCTGTGACTTGTGTGCGTGTATGTGAAAATGATTGGGCCTTATTTACCCTGCAGTCTCACACTTATATGGTGCTATAGTCATGTGACTCATATCTAAGATCAACTTCGACTAATAATAATATATGGTCTTAGCATAACAAAAAAAATACACACGTAGCTTTTCCCGGGAATGTGCCAGACATAGTATTTTGATAATGCGTTATCAGAATTGTCAGGAATGGCGAGCTTCGAACTTTCCCTCCACGTCGAGTCCACGATCTTGAACATTTGAAGCGCCTTTTGACCACTGCCCTGATTCTGGCCCTACCTCGAGAGGAAGACACACAGATCTTAGATTGTGATGCCTGCGATGTCGGGGTTCCCTTCTGTCCCACCCTCTCTGTTTGCGTAGTTAAGCTTTCTTCCCTCGCGGTCTTCTTCATATGTAGATATATCAAGGAACGCCCGAAATGCATAGCGAGAGTCGTCGTGCAGTCGTTTAGTCGTTGAGTGATCAGTCAGGTTTCAGCCTATTTTTTGTTTACGTTTATCAGTTCAGGTCGTTTTAAAATTAGTTGAGGCTGATTATTATCGACTGTCGTCTGCAGTATTTATCGTGTAATTGAGTTTGTCGTCTTTACATTCCTACAATAAGAAGTTGACATTGAAACAGATTGTTCTTTCCTCGTACTCAAGTTCCTAGTCATCGGTGCTGTCGCTTAGGTCTCCTGCCAGACCGGAGGGGCCGGACCCAAGGACAAGATGAAGGAAGGAAAGTCCGGAGCTCGCCATTCTGGGTAACTGAAAGAAAAAAGAGCGGGGTATTCCCTACGTCGGTGACCCACCTAACAGGTTACGCTATATTATATTTAGAAAACCAAACTACGCATGTAGAGTAAATCAAATTCATCATTGATTTTGTTCCTTTACAGACAATGTTGATATTGTTTTGGACTATTTTCGTGTATTTCCTTCATCCAATAAATGCGAAACATAATTTCATCAAGGAAAAGGAAATCCTGGTCCTGTGTCTAGTACAGTCCGAAAGTCCGATAGTCCAAAGATTGCCTATTGTCCGGTCGACAGGGGAAAAGATTGCGGTTATAATGGATGCTGTAATCTTGAAAAGAATTATGTTTGGCTAGAAGCTGGATTGCACCATTCTTTTCATTAATCCATCCTCCATTTGGGCATGGTCTTTTTGATATTAATTAATCTCCCAGTTTTACACATTCTTTTCATCAATTAATCCAGCTTCAAGTTAAATTAATGTCGGAGTATAGAATTTATTTATTTTACTACCGAGATTTGATACCGCCCTTCTTCCAACATGTTTTGCTCAGAAGTGCATATACACACACCTCGACGGCGCAGTTGTAGTACTGCAGAGCAATGGTGTGCAAAGGACTTGTTCAAGGTTCCTACACAGTGACTGACCCTCCGGACGAGGGTCGAACCCGCACGCTCAGCACACACTGAACGTTACGGGCTGACCGCTCTAACCGATCGGCCACTGTGCCACACCCAGAATCTTCGGACTATCGAACCTTCGGACTCGACCTTCCGATTATGGAGCGGACACTCTAATCCTAAAGCGTTGGCCTACTCTGAAGACAAGCTCAAAAAAGTCAAAACCACAAACGAGGCAGCAACCCTGTCATTATATGCATAACTATTTACTAATAATTGAGATAATATTGCTAATTAAGCCAATTATATTGCTTCTGCTGTACCTATTCTGTGCTCGAGTTGAATTATTACATTAAGCAACGCAGAATACGATTCTTGTGGTACTTTGCAAAGTCAGCAAATTATTTGCTTTTAAATGACTGTATCACTTGATTTAATGTGTGCGCGTATATTTTGAGCTCTGTACGTGTGTGTGTGTGTGCGTGTGTGTCTAGCGTTGCGTGCGTAGGTTGAGTAGGTGTAGGCCTATGTGTCTGCAAGTTTATAGCAATAGTCCTATCGGTGCCTACCCTCATACTACTGTAGTGGTTTATTTAGAATACTTGGAATTAGGCGGCATGCTTATATTTTGAAGTTACAATTTAAATTTCGTTGGCGCGTTTGATTTTGACTAGAAACAGTCTACATTACTATTCTAAACCTGGAGGCGAGCAGCGACATTTTCGATAGGACTATTTATTCTTGAAGATTTGACGCTAGACATTCTTGACGTGTTGGCTTTTAGGTTCTTCTTCGACCAGATGGAGAAACATTACTGTAAAAAATAAAAACAACAAATTAATTTACTTTTTTAATTTGACCTGTACGAGAGAGAGAGAGAGAGAGAGAGAGAGAGAGAGAGAGAGAGAGAGAGAGAGAGAGAGAGAGAGAGAGAGAGGAAGGGAGGCAACGAGGCAGGCAGGCAGACAGGGAGGCAGAGAGCCAGAGACGGCGGGAGTATGATGCCAGGAAATGGGTCTCGGTATTATATATCAGATGAACTAATCCAGAGCGCGTAGTACTGAGTCTGCTATTGCGTTGTGGTTGTCCTCTAGTGTTCGCTAATTCTTCTTATACTCGTCGTAACTCTCTTCTTTTATCAGTGCCGGGTTAGTTAGCGCTCCAGAGTAGCAGCCTTGAAAGGGTGCAATACAAATTTTCAGAATGAATAATATTAAAATAAGCAACGATAACTAAATGACCGAAAGGCGGCCATCTTGTTTGAGACAGTCATGAGAGAGATGGGTCGAGGTGTGGGCAAAACGTATAACGCGTCCTCTCTCAGTGAAAGGTGAGGGGGACTTGTCCCTAGACCCCACGGGATCGCCGCCTCTGGTCAGACCTTATGAGCAATAGGCTTATCGATCTATGGCGACATAGGTTTATATCATGTTGTATGCTGGCTGTTTGGAAGCAATATGGAGGTTATCGGAACACCCATTGATTGCATTATTTGCATATTCAATGACATAGGTTACTTCTACCAACTGATCTCATACGGGGTCAACCACTCATCTGGACTGAGCTAATTGGAAAGTTAGAGATGTTGAACTGATATTGTTGAGTTGAATACCTCGGTTTCATCACCTCTTCCCGAAGACTTCGATACTGCACTATGACTACGATGCCCAGTGCTATCACAGCGATGCCCAGAATTCCTCCAATGATACCAGCCACGGCGTCACACCTTAGACTTCCTTCCATGCCTATGTATATTTATATATATATATATATATATATATATACAACGGATACACAGTGCACACATAAACCGTTCAATGGTCTCTTCTAGGTTTATATTATGATAATGAAATGCTAATTCCTGGGCCTTTGACTATAACTTCCTTATCAAGGGGCCGTTCGACCCTCGTCCGAGGCGTCAGTCGCCATGTAGGGACCTTCAGCAAGTCCTTCGCGCACAATTGCTCTGCAGTACAATTGCGTCGTCGAGGCGTATGCACCTCTGGACAAAAAATGTTGAAAGAAGGGCAACATAAAATTTCAGAATAAAAATACAAAAAAGCTCTGACCCCCTCTGAAAAAAACCAGATGTTCAGAATGTAGTGCAAGTTCTCTTATAATTATCAAATAAAGTTTTAACTGCTATAAAACTACTTCAAACTATAATAGTAGAACGGTAGAAATGGAGAAAGCATGACAATATCTTATGCATTCGACGTCAAGATGGAAGTTTCTGGCAGAATAATTAGCTTACAATTATCTTTAAAAAATGTTTAATGACGTACAATAACTCGAAACAATCCAAACTTTATGCCTCTCCAATCTTCATTTTCCCGCGGTGAAGCAAAATGCTCCTTCATTCAATAAATAATTAGTCCATTTTCTTCGTTTCAGGGACTCTCTGTAGTTTGTGCGTTTGGGTGGATTCCTGCTTGTGTGTTACAGAATAGATGCCTCGATCACAGACCCTCACTTTCAAAACCCCAATTTATACAGCGAGTGTAAAAGTAGACAATACAACAATTAAGAATACAATAATCATAAATAGTGTTGCTAAATTACGGTAACAATTACTGCTAATTAAGTGGAATTTGTTTAATTGAGTGTCTGCTGTTAATTAAATTACGCATTTTGATGTTTGATGTTTGATGTGACGTCACAGTTCGTCGAACCCCTCGTCACAAATGTGTGATCCTCCCCTCGGCGTGTGCCGTCATCTATGGACGGCCCCCAAGTAAATTAGCTTCTCCTTATTAATGGCGCTTCATTAATTCTGTTCATTAGTAAAGCACAAGCACGTATTACGTTTATCTAATAACATTAATCTACTGTAACATGCGTCAACACATAGGCCTACGCATCGATCCATGGGCGTAATGTTCAGGGGTACGAAGAGTACCCGTACCCTCACTTTTGTACTTGACTTCATATAGACCTAGGCCTATACATTGTTTCGCCAATATTTAGTTAGAGGAAGTCCTCAAGAATCAAAATCAATTATCTAGCATCGTTGCTATCACCATCATATTCGTTATCTTCTTTGCTGTTACTATGGGTGTGAATTGGTCTAAAAGTTTACATTTATGCTTGGAATATAAGCGAATGCGATTCCCTTGAAACTGTATTCGACAGTCCCTATAGGGTAAATGCAAACTTTGGTACCCCTCACTTTCTAGACAAACGTTACGCTTCTGCATCCATCGTGGTGTTTAGATAGCCTACTAAAGCCATGATTTATGTTATCATGGCTGATAATAAAAGCAATAGATGGTTAAGTACTAACATGTTCCGCTTGAAGCAGTTTTAGTCCGGTCAAGATCGACTTCTTCTCGCATATCCTGAGGTCTGGATTTCTTCGCGAATGCTATAGAGCAAACATGAAGTGGGATTCAGACCAATAGCTGCTTTCAGATATCGTTAGGATATAAAGTTGTGAAAATAGCCTCATTATTGCGTCACCCCGCATAGAGCTAAAATTCAGTTTACTACATTTTAAGTCGGTTTTTAAGATTAATGTCACTCAAATTATTTTGTAAGCAAGCACCTACATGCAACGCAGTTAATAAGCGTACCAATGAGATGGTCTACTTCTTTTGAATACATTGGGCCTCCACCATCACAGTGTAAGTGCCTGTGTGTGAACGAAAGTTTGCAATTGTTCTGACGAATGAATGTGGCGATTGAAAGAAATGAAACTGTAGATGAGAATTCGGAACCATAATGAGCAAATAAACGTACAAACGTACCCTGTAGGTCTTTTCCGGAGCTACATAGAGAGCAGCTATTTAAGGGAACGATCTCGACCGCCATTGCACACGACAAACGCTGCACGGACTTTTGAGGAAAGTCGTATTCTTCAGAGAGCTGGACATTTTTAGGGGAAGAAAAGATGAGTACCTCCCTCGTCCGGTTCCTGCTGCAACTGATTGGCAGAGGAGCGTCATGGTCGACAGTGAAGCCCATCACATCGTCAGACACGGTCACGAAGTCAGCCACTAGGTACTGGAAGATATTGAAATAATATGTTACATTCACGTATTGTTCTCTGACATTTATTATATATAGCTATGCCAATGATCATAATCATAATTAATGATACAGTTATTTAACATCTGGCGATGAGCTGCAATGCGAGTGACAGCAATGCAGGTATCATAGAATGCGGAAGAAGCTGTTGTTTTAAAAGATCGAGAAGCTCTTCCAACGCGCAACGGGCATCTTGAAATGCCAGCTTGCATTTGGATGATAGAACCGTTCATTACAACAGTAGTGGCTTCAGTTTAACGACACTATGTGATAGCCTTTGATGCTGCACTATATGCCAAAGATCAGTGGCGTAGCAAGGCTTTTGGGGGCCCTTGTGCAGAGCTTCGGTGGTGGGCCCCTGGAAACCACCTTCGATTTCAAACAAAAAATGCTGGGCATTTTTGCGATATTTACATACTTCACAGATAAACTGTGTCAGGCCGCAGTTTCGCACCCCCTGTTATATAATAACTGATATTACTAATTAATTATATTTTTAATTTTTAATTATTTTTCTTTGATTTATATTTATAAAACTCTTTTTATTTTCTAGCCTAGCTGGCTAGTCGAGATAATTGAACACAAAACACATGTGAAAAATCCTCTAAAAACATTGATTTATCTGCTAAAATATGAATCATTCAAATAATTCTAATTCTAATTCTCTCAGACTCAAACTCAAACAGTTGAAAATTCAGAAAATTTAAAACGTTCTTTTGCGTGCCACTTTTTCTCCAGTATGAACTCTCAAGTGACTATTCAAATCACTGATCTGCGAAAACTGTTTGTTGCACTGATTGCAACCAAATGGTTTTTCTCCAGTATGAAATCTCAAGTGTATTTTCAAAGTACACTTCTCTGAAAACTGTTAAAAAAATAAATTTTCACCATTATAAATTCTCATGTGACGATGTGAATAAATGACGATCCGTATAAACTATTTTTTGCACTGATTGTAGATATATTTCTTCTTTGTTTTTAATGATGTTACATCAACGTGAAATCAAAATATAATATATTTATACGTCTGACGTATATGCTGACGTATTACGTCAGCAAATGAACAAATCTACTTCCGACCAACCAAAGGCTGCAAAAAGTAAGCCTACAAAGAGTTAAGAGTAAGATTTTTGTTACAATAATTATAGTAGTACACAGCCAAATTAACACAGGTTGCCTTTAAACAATATAATAATAGAGCCATCAGCCAGTTGAATTTGTACGCTGTACACAAAATGTAATTAAGTAATAATAATAATAATTTTAAGTGTCATTCGATGGCATTGTCAATTATTGTCAATTTTTTTCCATTACATTCTGAATATTTCGAAAGTAAAAAAACCTCTACTCGCTGTCAGAGGCCCTCTGACCGTCGGGGGCCCCTGTGCACTGCACAGTCTGCACAACCGATTGCTACGCCACTGCCAAAGATGACCAGTGCTATCACCGCTATGTGATAGCGCTGATCATTGACGTCGCCCTCCTCCTTTATCCAGGCTTGGGACTGGCACAGTGAGAGTGACGGAGTTCACATTGCAACATTTACGCCAATGATAGTTTATGGATATAACAAGAACACCTAAACCGTCATACGTACAGTTTCTAGGCTCAGCTCATCAACTTATAGTCAGATCCAGGGATTGGTCAGCATCCATTTTGATGATTAGTATTATTCTTGCAGCGTTGAATTGGTCGCCTTAAATTTGTGACTAGGAAAGGCTCTTTCACTTTCTTTGAGAATGATAGATTGCCTTTCTTCGCAGAAATGAGGTCGATTACTCGCAAAAACCTGTCGTTGATATGTGTATAAAACTTGCAAATGCGTCTGTTGAGTGACCATGCTCTGTCATTTAGTTTAGTCAACCTCAAGCGCCACCTCGCCGACTTATTTCTGATTTCACTAAAGCAGATCCTATAGGCCTACAAACACATTAGGCCTATTTGTAATTCAATGCGTGTTTACACAATGTGCTTGGACACAAACAATGCAATGGCAATGCCTTCATCCAATCCTTCACTAACTCGCGCACTGATCAGGGATGTGGTCTCGAGACTACGGTCTTGGTCTCGAATGCTTCGGTCTTGGTCTTGGTCTCGGACCATCGGTCTTGGTTTCGGTCTTGGCCTTGGTCTTAAAGGAACGGTATTGGGATTGGTCTCCGTCTTAAATTAGCCTTCTTGGTCATTTGTCGTGTCAGAGCAATTTTTTAGATATTTGTCGTTATTTTCGATTATTAGATATCCGGATCATGAATAGGGGACAATTCCGATACGAACGGCGCAATCTATCAGGCGGTATAACTGTAGTAATGGAATTCAATGACACTAATGAGGCCCAGCCATAATAGCCGCTAGTCAAACAGTAACTGGACGCTCCTAGGGACCTGACGTTATGCTAGGGACGCCAAGACCCGACCAACCAGGGATTAGTAATGATTTCTGCAGGTGACCTGTCGTCCAATAGAGATACGAGTTTTGCGTTTGGAATGGCGAAGGAAATCGCCTCTAGAAGGATTGATATAGCGTAGCAAGCAAAGGAACGGGACTTGTTTCGGAACTGGGGGAGACGTGAGGTCGTTCTGACGATAAGGGTAATCAGCGTAGTTGGGAATCCCGTCTCCAACGTAAACTAGGGAAACATTTCAAAAGGACATTAATAACTCCAGTAAGTGTAGATAGGATGAGTGGTGTGTATATATATCATTAAATATTCATATTAAAAACATCAAGTGTGTCGTGTTGCTGAGCTTGGTGATAGAGGAAAGAACCAGCGGGTACTCTCGTCATCAAGACGAAGGAGTGGTGAGAGTGAAACCCGCGACAGGCCCTACGCGATTGTTGAGAAGAAGACCGAGACCAAGACCGATGGTCCGAGACCAAGACTAAGACAAATGCATTCGAGACCAAGACTAAGAGCGGAATAGACCACAGTTTTCCTGTCTCGAGACCAAGACCACGGTCTCGAGACCACATCCCTGATTGCCATTGGCGTCGCCACGGGGGACAAGGGGGTAGCTGCCTCGTCCCGGCCCAGGCTGGGTCTTTGGATTCGTGCAAATTCGAGGAGTTTTTATATAGGGGAAGGTACCCTACATGATTTATAAGCTGAAACTTCACAATTAAAGTCCTCTGCATATCATCTAGTAAACCTTTTATTTGTCACGAATCGAAATGATTTAGGGACTTTTATTTCAAAATTATAGTTGAAAAATTTGTGGTAAGCAAGTGCCAAAAATTGTACTTCATTTGGTATCAAATGCTTAAAATTGCGCAGGCCTCAGATCCCGATAGAGTAGCTACCTATAGGCTAGTCGTTATGGCATTTTGCTCCACCAATCTCCAAGTTCTGGAGAAGCCACTGTGTGCACTATTTTAAATATGTGGGGGAGCCAAATTGATGCTATAGGCACAGGGCGTAATTATAGCTCAGTACGGTCCTGACGCCATCTATTTTTCAAACAACCCTACACAGAAGTGCATTTCTACTGCATTTTCCAGATAAAACTGGGTTGCACGGCTAGTTTTTCTTTAAAACTTAACTTCATCTCGCTTTTAATAATCTGAATAGGCCTATGGCCTGCAGTTGACCCTAGAAAGACATTGCAATTTCCAATGCATCAACTGCGAGCGCCCAAAAGTCTAAACGCCTTCTGACGTCTAAATTCTCAGCTTCCTTACATAATAGGCAAATGTTTTCACGCATCGAGATGATATAGGTAGCCTACTTTTATTTCGAAAGAACGGTTTAAAAATATGATCCAAACAGGAGCCCAAAATGCACTCCATTTGGCATCAAATGCTCAAAATTGAGCAGGCTTCTGGGGCTCAGCCTCAGACCCCTTAGTCGTTACGGCCTACCCCCCTCCCCCAATCTCGAAGCCACTGTCAATTACTAGTACTAATGATTCTCAACCTAAAGTTTCTAAAACTCTCGTCTTTCAAAAACGTTTGTGTGATACATGCATTAGTTGATCTTTTAGGTAACGCGTTACTGACCTTGGGCAGCAATACGTAAGCTTAGACCTCTATAATTTATGTAGAACTAGTTTGACTCACGGTCGACATTGTTCCATCGGGCCCGATGCTTGGATTAAGACCAACAGGGATGCTATAAACCAGAGTAAAGACTCTATTCAGTGGTGATGATATCGAGATTTCTGGACGCCATATCTGCAGCATTGCTTTAGCGTCCGGAAAAAGCTCTGCACCCTTTCGCTCCGGTGGCAGCTGGAAGTAAACGAAGAATCTTTTGAGGATACCTTCAGCGAGAGGTATGTCTGATAGGACGTAGGTCTCTTGGGTCAGCACGGCCAAATACTGTCTTTGGGAGACTCGATTGCCATAATAAGGAGGTGCCTTGGTTAGGTCATCGATCGCCAAGACTCCTCCTGCAAAATTAAGGACGACCAAAATATTGAACGTCATCACCTTCACATACAATGTAATCCTATTCATTGCAGTAGCCAATGTTTGACGTTCTCCAAGCAAGAATTCTGGAATTAGCAATGTTACTATCAGCGTTTAACACTATATTACTGTGGCGTTATTACGCATGTAGGCTTATGTATGTAGGCCTATGTATGTATGACATTGTATATGTGTATATATGTTTGTATATATGCATGTATATATGCATGTATGTTTGTACATATGCATGTATGTATGCATGTATGTATGTATGTATGTATGTACGTATGCATGTATGTATGTATGTATGTATGTTTGTATATATGCATGTATGTATGCATGTATGTTTGTATATATGCATGTATGTATGCATGTATGTATGTATGTATGTATGTATGCATATATGTATGTATGTATGTATGTATGTCTGTATGTATGCATGCATGTATTATGTATGTATGTATGTATGTTTGTATATATGCATGTATGTATGTATGTATGTATGTATGTATGTATGTATGTATGTATGTATGTATGTATGTATGTATGTATGTATGTATGTATGTATGTATGTATGTATGTATGTATGTATGTATGCATGTATGCATGCATGTATTATGTATGTATGTATGTATGTATGTATGTATGTATGTATGTATGTATGTATGTATGTATGTATGTATGTATGTATGTATGGAACTACATATTACGTACGCAGTGAGGAGAGGGGATTTAGGATTTCGGCGATCATTTTACGTAGCTATAGCCTTGCGGGCGTTCTGCTCAGAATGTTCTGACCTCAAGTTAAGGAAAATTAAAATCAGAATTGAAAATCCAATCACTGACTGACTACATTAAATTCCGCCTAATCAATTTTAATGTGGCATTAAAACGTTTTTAAATGTAAGTCTTGTTAGCATTTTATTTCTTCATAACAGTTAACAAATTCATGTTGCTAAATGATGTTTAACATCAATAAACCGCCTACGGTAAAATCAATGTCTAAAAGATGTCTCTAGCTTGTAAGGGGAGGGGTAGAGCTGAGATGTACGTATGCATGGAAGAAGTGACCGCAAAATGTATGCGATGCAACATGGGATGGGGTCGGAAAATGCGATTTTTTGCGTATTTCTAACTTTTTTACGTTTGAACTTTTTAAATTTGAAAATTCAATTTAAGGGGGTGTTAGCTCTGCTAGTCAACTAATTAACTTGCCATAATAACACTGAAATCTTCGCTTCAAACGAGTGGTCGTCGTCGTTCGCATCATTCGCACAATAGGCCTAGCGATAAGTAGTGAGGAAGTAAAAAAATTGGTAGTTTGTGCTATCGTACGCTATAAGACAATAGGTTGATCGTAGCCTGTCTCAGGTGGATATACACTGTGTCCCGATGAAAGTGGACCCTAAACGCTTGTCAGAAACTGCTTATAGATTTAACTTATATCAATAAAATTATATTTGCAGTATCACGACGCATCATTTTTTAATAAATCTGCAAAATTTGGCTTAAATTGATGGAGCACAAGCAAAGAAATTGAATGATTTAGCATACCTGATAAAATTGAAAGTTTCCAACATGAGCCCTTACTTTATCATACGCTGTCGACGCAATTATTGATGGATAATCCATCACTTGTTTTGAGGTAAAAGATAAAGAAACGTGGCATTTACGAAAGAAGGTTAATTCTGGTTAATTATTGCTGCAAGAAATAGATTTTGGAGCAAAAAGTTTTGGGATTGAACTTCCGAACAAAAGTTTGTTGCTGTCGCCTGGCGTTTTTGAATAAACTGTTGAAGAGGATCGATGAAACCGGAACAGTGGACCGAAAATCCGGCAATAGCAAAAACGTACGAGACAAGGAGGGCCCCTGCACACCGAGAACGTGAGACCGTTGTTCTGCTGTCCCGAAAACCACTAGACTTCATAGAAATTATATTAGATTACAAATTGAATAATAACAGGCGGAATAAAGATATGACATTTCATGTTTATATTATTTAAATCATTTTGATTGTGATTGGGGAGGGGGGCGAATTGACACATGGCTGCGGTGAATTGCTTGCCTTCATAGCCCCACAGCTGTGGCTGCCGAACAGTCCAGACCTCGATCCAGTGACTATCAAATCTGGAGCGTATACTCAACTGGTAGAACGCGTCTATCGTTTCCGCATTCGTAGCGTTGATCATTTGAGGCGCGTCTGATTGAGGAGTGTCAGCTATTTGACCAAGTGCCAATCGACCGGGCATCAAACAGTATCGTCCACATCTGCAGTCGTCCCTAGCAACATTGTCATATGGCACCCATATCGAAATGATATGACTGGCATATCCATATGGGTTGCATATTGTATCCATATGACAATACATATATGAGGATTGTCACACCTTTTCCATATAGCACGCCCGCATTGGTTGCATATAGTATCCATATGACAAACACATATGGGATTTCCACATTCAATCCACAAGAATTGCATATTAGGCTATGTAAATTGTGTGAGGATGATTTAATTAGTTGCAGAAGTATTTTAATGTTTTGCTGCATTATGGGGATATTACAATATATATATATAAATATATATAATATATATATATAAATATATATAATATATATATATAAATATATATATATATATATAAGCTCGCCAAAAGCATATCATGCGTACATATATACATCTATACATACATATTTACATACATAAGTGCATACATGCATGTTTGTATGTACGTGTGTATGTATGTACGTACGTACGTATATATGTATGTATGCGCGCATGTCGCATGTCGCAACCGCATGTCACATGCCAGCCATATTCATTTATTCATTCATTCATTCATTCATTCATTCATTCATTCATTCATTCATTCATTCATTCATTCATTCATTCATTCATTCATTCATTCATTCATTCATTCATTCATTGCGAAAATTTATATAGCGCCCTTCAATGTTACTACTCAAGAGCGCTCCCGCCTCAACCCCGGCTGAAAAAAAACGTCTTAAGGCTACTGTAAAATGCATCTGACTGAACCCTAGGCATAAGACGCAATGATAATGGTAGCGCATTCCAAGCATTGGGCCAACCACAGAGAAAGCGCGATGCTGTCTAATAGTAGTTCGCGTGCGGGGAACAAGGAGTTCAACCTGCGTAGGAGAGCGGAGAGCACGTCGTCCCTGGTCGCCCATGGTATAACAACAGAGCTCTTGTAAATACGTGGGATGGCACCTAATAGGCACCGCCACACCAAAGCAGAAACGCGGTACACAATCCGTTGCTGGATAGGTAGCCAATGCAGGACACCCAGCATATAATCAGTGACATGACCGAACTTCGGGATACGGCCAATAAGCTTCATGTGATATAATGGGTGTATAACGGCTAGAAATCACACTTGAAGTTTTTTTAATTTGTGTTGAGTCTCTAATTGGTAACATGTTTGTGCTTTTCTCTATTTTTTTATTATCGCAGGAGCAGTCCGACAGCACCGTAGATTTTCAACGGTTACTAATGATGAGCTCCGCTGTGCAACTTTTTCACAAATTCACGTGACAGAAAAGTGAAAGATGGAGCATACAATCAACTAAGCGACAAATCAAAGGAATTCAATGCCAACAGTTCTGACACTGAATGACTGATTGCTCTGAAAATTTATTACATTTGCTAAAAAAAAGGTTTTTGCAGTTGAATGCATTCATATTTCATTTGTGTGAGTTGAACTTGTGTATACTATGAGGTTTGACCATATTTATACTATTTTAGATGTAAATGGTCTGTTGTCCCAGTAGAAGTTTCGTATATAGAGATCACTTGACTTTAACTCTATTGGTCCGCCTACTGTCTGATATCTACAGTGCTATTGACCGCTCTCAAGTCGCCCTTGTAGCTTTGCTTGATGTCCGTGTAGTTTTTGACTCTGTTGATCATGACATCGTCTTGCTTCGCTTGACAGTTTCCTATGGCCTTGCTGGCCTACCACTCTGCTCCAGTCATTCTATGTGAGCGCACCTCTTGCATCATCTTATGGGTACCATAAGACAGTCATATAGGACTTCTGTATTGTTTCCATGTGGCTACTATGTGAAAGCCATATAGGATGACCATATGGTTTCCATATTGTAGCCAAATGGAACATCCATATTGTTTCCATGTGGCTGCCACGTGAAATCCATATGGGATAACCACATGGTTTCCATATTTTAGCCATATGGAACATCCATATTGGATAACCCCATGGTTTCCATGTTGTAGCCATGTGGAACATCCATAAAGGATGACCATGTGGTTTCCATATTTTAGCCATATGGAACATCCATATAGGATAACCACATGGTTTCCATATTTTAGCCATATGGAACATCCATATAGGATAACCATGTGGCTTCCATATTTTAGCCATATGGAACATCCATATGGGATAACCCCATGATTTCCATGTTGTAGCCATGTGGAACATCCATAAAGGATGACCATTTGGTTTCCATATTTTAGCCATATGGAACATCCATATAGGATAACCACATGGTTTCCATATTTTAGCCATATGGAACATCCATATAGGATAACCATGTGGCTTCCATATTGTAGCCATATGGAACATCCATATAGGATAACCATATGGTTTCCATATGGGGTGTCGGGTGCAGAATTGTATGGCTACCATATAGAATTCCCATATGGCTGACATGTTCTCTCCCATATGGGCAGCATATGGGTCCCATCTGACAATGTTGCTGGGGTGTGTACACGTGAACAAAGAGGCTGTTTTGAACATCAGCTGTGGCGTCGCTCAGTTCCCTATGGCTGTTGTAGGATCCCCATGTTGGAAACTTTCTCCTTTCGGTGCTGCATTTGAAATGTTCAGAAACTTGACAAAATCAGCAAAATTTCATAACGGAATTAGGATTTCGTGTTGATATACCCCTTATTTAAGTTCTGAAAATTTCAGTCAAATACTACAGGTTTTGACCGAGTTATGACACTTTTTATTGGGGTCTACTTTTCATCGAGACACAGTGTGCAATGTAACTCAAATTGTGGTGATGTGTACGTTTTACACATGTATTATTCCTAATTGTAATCTCTAAAACTTCTAAAGCGCCACATGAAAGCCAAACGCCTGGCACCAGCTGATTCACAAGCGCCGCAAAGCGAGGCCATAGGTCGATAGGTCAACGGTTCTGGTATCGTGTGAACGTTGGTTATTTTAACTAACTTCAGTTGGCCTACTACTTCCAAACACAACAGAGCGAGAGAGATGTCTAGCACAGAGCGACGCGGAGACTTGTCGGAAGAATGAATTTATTCAATTTTCCTGTCCCAGTGCTAGGAACTCATAGAACGTCAACTTGCGAGCAGTGTTCAGATAACTAGAATGGCGAGCTCCCGCAGACACTGAGAACCCAACCAAGAGCTGACTGACAGTTTACACGATGTTTGGAGCTAATGGACAATGCTGTGGCGTACACCGTTCGGACGCTACCAGGTCGCGCAACGGTGTCGGCTCCAGCCCTCTTCTGTGTCTGGAGCCACTCGAGTCACTTCTAAGTCGATTTTTAGCATAGCCTGACCGTTCTCCATCTCTGCCTATCGTAGCAGTGACTGTCAGAGGAGAATCGGGGTTGACCGTTTCTCTAAAAGAGGCAACAGTATATGACTCTGTCTCGGGATCAGACTCTATCACTTCCGCGGTCGCCGGATGGGCAACGTCCTGAGGATGGCCTTTATTCAGAACAGGGTTCGCTCTTTTACCGACCGGAGTCTTCCCTTTCTTGTTTACTCGCTTAGAGACGGTTTTCCTCTTTCTCTCTACCTGACCTGAGCTTCGTCGTATCATTCTACATCTCGTGACTCTTGAACAATCGCCAACAGGGGGCATCAAACGTTCTCCCTGTTCCGGAGAGCAGAAATATTTGTAACAAGTCCCTTCGTCACTTTGCCGTAGGCAATGCTGGCCACTGATCTTAACGTCGCCTTTTCCCAGACACTTATCCACCGGAAATCGCACCTTCCACTCTTCATGTACCTCTCGCTCCATGTCCGTGTGTGGCATACCGGCCTCACACGTGTAAATTATCATGCACCACGATTTACCGTCCTCTGCGTTTTGCAGTTGTCCACCAACACCGTAACATATACTGAGACTTCGGGAAAACCCGGGGAGTATCTATGACCACGTTAGGTAGCCAAGAAGAATATTTATCGAAAAACCGTAATACAATCAAGAAGAGATATCGCGGGAAAACCGCAATTAAAGATACTGCGTTCAGACACACAAGTAAAGATATCGCGGGGAAACCGCGAGTAAAGATATTGTTGCGATCAGACACGCAAGTCAAGAAACCACGGAAGACCGCGGGAGTAAGTATGACCACGTTAGGTAGCCAACAAGAATATTTATCAAAACACCGTAAGACAATCAACAAGAAGTATCACGGGGAAACCGCGAATAAAGATATTTCGAATCAGACGCGCAAGTAAAGATATTGCGGGAAAACCGCGAGTAAAGATATTGCGATTAGACACGTAAATAAAGAAACCACGGAAGACCGCGGGAGTAAGTATGACTACGTTAAGTAGCCAAGTATATATATTACAGGGAGTAAGTATGACCACGTTAGGTAGCCAAGTATATATATTACAGGGGAAAAGAAGATGAGGCAACAGCCGCAATTATTGAGGTCTTCGGCACCAGTCACGACCGTTTCTTGTAATCGTCGTAAGCACCAAGGGGGTCACCCTCCCCGTATTTATCGAACGTATTCAATGGGAAACTTTCCCCGTATTTATCGAACGTATTCAATGGGAAACTTTCCCCGTATTTATCGAACGTATTCAATGGGAAACTTTCCCCGTATTTATCGAACGTATTCAATGGGAAACTTTCCCCGTATTTATCGAACGTTTAACCGGCCTCTCTTTCGGTCTGTACGGTTGCTACTACGGGAATCTAGCCGGCTTGTATTTCTAGCGGCCACCCTAATTTTCTCGGTCTCGGCCACACGGAACTTTTGCGTATCCGACAACCTGCTGGAAAACGCGAGGATTAACTATGACCGTTCTAGGTAGCCAACATTTATATTTCTTGGTTACCAAAACTTTCTCAGACTCGGCCACCCGAAACTTTTGCGTATCCGACAACCTGCTGGAAAACGCGAGGATTAACTATGACCGTTCTAGGTAGCCAACATTTATATTTCTTGGTTACCAAAACTTTCTCACGGTCTGCGCGGTCGGGGATTTTTCCCAGTCTATCTATCTGTCGGCCGCCGATGCCTCTCTCGGTATATGCGGTCGGTCCCTTCTGGGACTCACCCAGTCTGTCTCACTGTCGGCCGCCGATGCCTCTCTCGGAATATGCGGTCGGTCCCTTCTGGGACTCACCCAGTCTGTCTCACTGTCGGCCGCCGAGGCCTCTCTCGGTATATGCGGTCGGTCCCTTCTGGGACTCACCCTGTCTGTCTCACTGTCGGCCGCCGAGGCCTCTCTTGGTATATGCGAACGGCTAACCCGGGCTTTACCCGGTCTTTACACAGACCTGTGATTTATTTATTTCACTGTCGGACCTTCCCGAGGAAGCAACCTCACGATCGGCTGCAGACTTTCTCGCGATCGATAACAGGGTGGGGCCCCAGCCCTATCAGATCGGCAGAGTCGGTCTCAACACCAGACGCTCGGCTGTAACTCGGACTAGTTTTTGGACGCCCTCTCGTCCGCAACTATATTTTTTTCGCAACTTGCCGTGAACCAGGCTTTGAACGAACGCTCACCGACCACACGGGTGTGCGGTATTAATCGCTAACCAAAGAATTCAATGCACCGTATATGCAGAGCAGTCGTCACCACTCTACAATATAAGCGACGCACCGCATGTCAGGCTATACTCAACCCGATTCATGCGTCTGCACGCTATGCACAGAACTACAAACCGCCTATCGGTCTTCCCTCCAATACCAACACTGTAAGAAAATGTACGTAAATTAAGCGCTATGGCGAGCAGATTAACTACGAACAAATTCTTTAATCTAAGCCTTGTGGCCTGTCCGCCACACTCTCCCCACCTTACGTTGATGCGGAGCATCTTCGAGAAAACCGGGGATCTATCATTCGTTACACAGAAACATCTCCAACCCAGAACCAATTAGAAGGCAAGGTATCGATTCTTGATTATCGGCCAGAATACCGGTTATGGGACGTCCAACTCCGTCCACAAACCCAAGAACCTCAGCTACCACGCACGTACGCCAACGAACCGCGATATTCTCCAGCGATCTGCACTGGCGACAGCCTGTTTAATGGTGCCAGGTATCTTTACCGGCGCACTGGCAATCAGTCTATTCCTGATCAAGTTATCAACCTTAACAGGCCCTCTGTCTTGAATCTGAGTTCCACCTGACCAAACTGGCAAGGAAACGTAGGAGAGAAAAGAAGCTAGGACAGGCGATGAAGGTTCGCAGTACACGAGAGTCCCAACACCAATTAGTCCTTCTCAGCTGCATTATTTCATCAATAGACCTAGTCCGCATAGAAGCCGATATTCTTCGAAGCTGGGAATTGGTCGTAGAGTAGGCAGTCGCTCTTTGCAAAAACCGTTGGAAAAAGACCCCAAAATCATCGTCGTATTTCGTGTTGACAAGTATTTCTTCTAACCTCTGGACTAATTAATGCCTGACAATTGGGACAACAACATATTATCGATCATAGTCATGCTTATGTGATATCTATTTGCTATGCCACAAATTCCGTGCCTTTGTCTGTTTAAAAAGCATGATGTTCGCTTCTTGTATTCTAAATTCAGAATTGAACAGTAACAATAATTATTATTCAGTCGCTCTCACCAGCTCTGCTTTTCTCAGGTGTCCGAAGAGTAGCTATTAAAGCAGAACAAGAATCAAAGCAGTCAGACGCAATTTCAGCCAAAGCAATTCGCATTATCTACATAATGAAGCATCGTTGTTTTATTCGTGAAGACACAGCTTATCCACACCATTCATTTATTCAACCATTTATATAGCGCTATGTATAGCCAGTCTAGGTAACTATACTCAAAGGTGCATTCAATTTCATCCCGGACTAAAAGACGAGTTTTTAAATGACCAAAACAAGTAGGCTACCACTACGTAAACGATTTAGGGAACATACGTAATTCCATATAAATGCCAACACACACCCTAATGCCTTCCACAGAGAATGCCCGGATTTGCATAGCTGCTGTACAGTCAAATGAAACCACAAGAACCACCCTCTCAATGCCCGCTCACAAGTTCTATATATTAGGTATACACTGGTGCAAGACCAAGTTGGCATCGCCAGACCAGGAAGACAACTCTATACTCAATGCAGAATTTGCAACTTAGTACCATAACCATAACCAACGTTTTTTTATTGCAGACTGGCAATCGTAACATTTAGGTTATGCAGTAACAATATTAAGGTTACTGAGAGATTGACTGAAGACAATTGGCCTAGGAAGGAACTCTAAAAGGACCTAACGTAGTTCCGCTGGTAGGAACATCCGTTACAATAACAATTAAGTTCATGGTAGAAGGCGATTAATGAGCATAATAGGCCTTTTATGGCTTGAGGAGAGCTGACGGTCTTCAGCCAAATAAGCTTATAAGCCCAACTAGCTAATCAGGAATGACTAGGTTATGTAGATATAGGTAGATTCAGTGACAGATATGTAGGGTGTAGCACGGATCTTGTCACTATTGTGACATTATCATATTTTGGGATTTGGCCAATAAGGCTTGCTGCTCCTCGCATGCAGCACACGATCAAGACAAGACAGCCTGCTATAGAGAGGGCAGACCAGAATAGCTGGTTAAACAGTGATAAAGCCAACGCTGTAATGAAGGCTCGATTATAGGTCTACAGGTCATTCATTCATTCATTTGGGCCCAGTTTGTAATTAAATTACACTGCTGGAACATACCATTTTGTGCATCGATTCTGGTCGGTCGAGTAGTTAGAAGCAATAAAAGAAGGCTGACGACAGCAGACTTAGCTACTGAGGACAACTGGAGTCTGGCGCAACCAGTCATTCCGCCCCTTTTAGGTCACACGCTTCGCAAACTCTACTGTCTTTCATTCAACCTCCCTTGCCACTTAATTAGACTGGCCCATTGTTGTCTGTTCAAAAGAGTAAAATAAACAATGACGTCATTCAGCTAAACATAAAGAATTTAACTAAAAACTGATGCATTATGTACGGGCCCCCTGCAGAAATTAATATCCAATGATTCAGGCATAATCAAATAGGCCTAAAAATAAGTGTTTTCAGAGGCGGATATAGAAATTCCGGGCCCCCTATGCAGAGCTGTACGAAATGGGTCTCTAAACCATCTTTAAAAACATCGTTCTTGGATTTGACTGCTGCAAAATAGTTTATAATACTCTCTTGAATTAATAACTTTGTAGGCCCCTAAAAGCATCCCCCCTCTCGGCGAGCCGTATGTGCTTCTCCGGAACACATGCAGTTATAACGGACCTATAGTTTATAGGAGAAAGTCGTATAGAGGTCTAAGCTGGACTTTTAATTAATTGTACCAGCTTTTCCTTCAATCAAAATTACTTAGCCTACGTCAGCGTTACCGACGCTGTATCGTAAGGTTGTTAGTGCACTTCTGAACATCGGAAGATGTGCAATATGAAATTCAGTTGTAGGCTAGCTGTTGTATACATACCGGTACGTAGGCCTGCAACCGCGGTCCTTAATAAATCGTTTCTTCTTGGTAAGTTAAGGATAACGAGTGATTCACAGTAGGCCCTATTCAAGCTTAATTACCGCACGTGAACAATGACATAGGCTGTGGTAAAGGCTGATCTGGAATTGAACAAGTGACACATAGGCTTGAGATTGAATGACGTGGGATAGAGTGGGTATATATTCGACTTCTAGTTTGAAAACTAGGGACGTTGGTCAAAAAGATGATGCCAAGATTGCGAACAAATGAATCAGAGGTGAAATTGAGAGTGAAGAAATTAGTTGATGAATGAATGCAAAAGTCATAGATGCTCTTTAAATTATCCGCTCTTATCAACCAAGGATGAACACACTGGGACGCTGAGTGCCAGTGCTGCGGCGGCGTTTGTTAAAAATGAGATGCGTAGCGTAATGGGCGCCCTGCGTGGCTACCGACGGTTAAATTTGACTCCTGTAGTAACTCGTCATCATTCGCTCATACTGTACTTGTAACCATACTGCAGTTTGTCAGTTTGAAATTAAACGAAGTATGTATTACTTTGATTCCATCC
Organism: Bimastos eiseni; assembly: GCA_959347315.1. Classification (NCBI taxonomy): domain Eukaryota; kingdom Metazoa; phylum Annelida; class Clitellata; order Crassiclitellata; family Lumbricidae; genus Bimastos; species Bimastos eiseni. The sequence goes on along the minus strand of OY365807.1, from coordinate 48,005,112 downwards.
GACAACTTGTCACTGCATGGTCTTTGCTGTTGATCGCTTTGATCATCAGACCTTTGCTGACGTTTCACCAATTGAGATCCTGAGCCACATGGGTGCACTAAAAACTCAAGATACGTTTAGAAAATAAAATCACTTGCGTTCACCGAAGGCTGCAAAAGCAAAACGACTCCATAGTTATATATATATATATATAAAGAGAGAGAAACAGAGAGAAACAGAGAGAAAGAAAGAGAGATGCCTAGTTTATTTAAGTTTAGTATGCCAGACATTTAATAGAGGATACCGTAAGGATAGCGCGTACCGCAAATCGGATTACTTAATTTATTTTGCAGATTCATGTGATGCCGCACCCTCCGCTCCGATTGCTAGGCCGCAATGTTAGAATGAGGGCGGTTGGAACGTCCCTCGTGATTTTCCCCCAGAAACATGGACCCCATGCATACCTCACTTTGCTACCCCTTAAGAAGTCATTGCGGTAGTTGCTTATTTCTACCGGGTAATGCGCTAACTCGCGGTAAGTCGTCCTTACTTTACCTTTTAGCCGTTCACTTCTTCTACGCTCGATACTTACAGTTCAGTGGTATCCGATGGCATTGGCGCGGCCCTTGTGGAAGGAGCAATCAATCCTGCTAATTGACCTGAGTTCCTGGTCGGAATCACGGCATTATTTACCTCTACTTGGCGCTTATAAATTCTCGGGTCATGGCAGTTTCATTGTCATGTGTCATCGTAACCGATTCGTTTACAGACATTACTTTCTCCATCATTCACATCATCATTTCGTTCTGCCTCTTGCTATCTTCTCTTGCTATCTTCTTTTGCTATCTTCTCTTGCTATCTTCTCTTGCTATCTTCTCTTGCTATCTTCTCTTGCTATCTTCTCTTGCTATCTTCTCTTGCTATCTTCTCTTGCTATCTTCTCTTGCTATCTTCTCTTGCTATCTTCTCTTGCTATCTTCTCTTGCTATCTTCTCTTGCTATCTTCTCTTGCTATCTTCTCGTGCCTGTTCCCATAATCTCTCCATCTTCTCTTCTGTCTGCATGTCTGCTACTCGCGCCTGAGTACTTTGCCTCTCCATCTTCTCTTCTAGCAATTGCATCTGTATGTCTAACAAAAGCGACATTGATGATAATGCCCACGAACGTGGTTTACCTGTAGTGACCACTTCTACCTCTTCCATTCCAATTGTAACCTTATCGAGAGAGAGACTTGACATTTTACGAGTTTTATTAAAACAGATAAACAAAATGTTATTTCAGTACATACACAAGAGTCACAATTTCTTTAACTTAACCGGAGCAAAAATTTCGTGTCCTAGCTATCTACGGACAGAGTAAATTGCATATAAAATGAAAATGTGTATCTTACTAAATCAAACAGTTTCGTTCCTCTCCTTTCTGTCTACATACGCAAAGATCCTGGGCCTCACAGTTCGACATTTTTTTACTAATATTGGTTAAATTTGCAAGTGTGATATCCCTGTATTAATAGGTAGTAAAAACGTCATACGCCTAACAGAGCCGCAGCGAGATAAAGGTCTGATACAATAGTGCATGCGCCTTGTCAGATGCAAGTGAAAGTAGAAGGTATGTATACCGTACATACATGTATTCTATTTTTTGCTTAGTCCCCAATCACTTAATTGATTAGGCTACCATATCTTATGTCACTGCTATATGTATCATCATCGCTCTCCAGCACAGGCCTATTGCAATAGGATATAATTACGCTGTTAAGAGCAATCGTTTCTGTATGTCAGTAGGCATCGACAAAGATCCCATAACCAGGATAACCAGGATAACCAGGATAACCAGGATAACCAGGATAACCAGGATAACCAGGATAACCAGGATAACCAGGATAACCAGGCTATTGCTGACTTACAATAATATATTATGATAAAACGCGCAATAGCTAGACGTCAAGACTAGTGCTGTGATTTCAAGTTAGACAAACACGCTTAAGTATAGGCCTATATTAGAGTGTTTATCTCCGGTATATTTTCATCACAAAGAACATTAGGCCTAGCTCAATGCGGAATCAAGTGCAAAAGTGCATAATTATATAGGCTTATAAGAAGTGCCCGCCTGCCCGGCTCCTAAAATAACATCGGGCTCAGGCCTGGGACTATCGTCCTCTGTTCCTCTCTCGGGCCTCCGGGGGGCCCGCACCTATCCACTAGCCATAGCTACGGCCTTTCTCTTCACCTCGATGCCTCTCTATGTCCGCAACGCGCGATGCTTTTTTAATACTTATCTCTCTTCTTTAACTACATCTTCCAGACTCCAACCTCTCTTGCTTCGGCCTCGTGCCCATGTGTGACCTCCGCCGCATCCGGACGGCGCATTCTCGACTTCAAAACTGCCACCAAAGACCGATTACAACCATTCCTTATCCTCAACCTTGAACACTATTAAAGCGTCTAGTAGTTAAAATTTAGCGACACTGTGTGACAACAAAGATTATTAGCGTCGCCTTCCTCCTTTACCCAGGCTTGGGACTGGCACTCTCAGAGTGGAAACAGTGGCGGAGTTTCCAAAGCGTCTGCCACTTACCAAAAGCTTAATAGCCAGAGCTGCCACCAAAACGCGTAAGCATCATTCCCAGTTTCCCATCCTCAAATCACTCCACCGGCTAAAATCCACTTCAACTGCCTATCGCTGGCCTACATACTGCCCACCATAGGCCTGTAGGGCTGTAATTATGAGCTGGAATTCTATGTTCACTCTAGTAAAGAATATGAACAAGTGTTATAAGTTGCAAACAGTGGTTAATTTAGAAGTATTAACGTTTCAAAATGATGAAAATTTGGACAGAAACAGACGGGTAGTGAAGAGAACAACTGGCCCTGGCAAGACAGTTACTATTTTGAACTGTGCGACACTTGCTGTGTAGAACCGAGCAGGAAAAAACCTTCGTTTGTTAGCAAACCACATTCTCTTGCGGTAGGCTCGCTTGTTACGAAACAGTAATTCGATCGGAAATCTCAAAAGTCAAGGTGAGTCAGTTCAACTACGCTGTTGACAAATGATTTTATACGGTTTATTTATGTTCTGATGCGATGCGGTATGTTGTTCGAAAATACTGGTATTCCCATCCGTGAATCGCTCCACAGGCTTAAAATCTGTGGGAGTCCAAGTCTGCCATAAAGTCCTATAACTAACCTACAACTCTCTACAATGCTTCAAACCCACATATCTTCGTGATATCTTCACAATCCAGCCATACTCGTGTACCCGATAATCTTCCTGTCTTAGTCTTTCTCAACCCTGTTTCTACTTATCTCAAATCTCCGATTGAGCCATAACCCACACTGCACCACGCCTCTGGAACGATTTGCCTACTGAATTTCGCAAATTTTGTATTTCTCCGTTGGTGGAGGACGATCGACGTGGCCATTGGAGTGACCTTGACCAATAGTCATGGATGGCTATTCACTCTACCAACCAAAACGCGACGAATGCCTTTTTCTACATCCTTGTCCCTCGACGCATATCTGGATGCACATCATCTTCCACCAGCGAGGAACAACTTGTTGACAACGTACTGTGTCTGCGATCGGCGGTGACTGTTGTCGCGCTCTACTCATTGACACAACTTTGCCCATTGACTCTGAACATCCATGCCAAATGTCAGCTGTCGACGTGAATCAGTTGGTTGGTTCCACGCTTGTGCATTGGCCTACTACGGATTATCTTTTTGCCTTACTCTGCATAGTTTTGCTGATAGTAGTGGTTTGTCATCTTGATTGGCACAATCGTCATCATGGTCCATGAGTTAATGATCAATAGGTGTCCAATGCAACTTCTATAATATGTTTCCATAGTTCTCTGTCTTGTGCCGCTATTCGTAAACTTTGAAGATCTCTTTTGCACCATTCGATAACACCGTTCGTCCACGCTCTGTTTGGTCTTCCGCGTCGCCCTTTTCTCATTTGAATTAAAAATAGCACAGTAGTAGAAGATATATTTTTTTTCTCAAATTCGGGCAAGTTACAGTCAATTTGTTACTGTAGGTGCTAGACACTGATGCAGAAGGTGGTTAAGAGAAAGTTGGGACTTTTCGGTCACGCGTGCAGAATGAACGACGACAGAAGCATCCAGACAGTGATGTTGGGCAGGATGGAGGGTTCAAACAAAAGAGGTGGTCCACACAGGGAGTGACTGGATGATATCGTTGACTGTGGCAAAAGACGACTTCAGGAACTGACACACATGGCTTCGGACAGACAGCAGCGGAAGAACCTGACATAAGTGGCTTCGGGCATCTATGGGCACTGTGCCCACGATGCGTGATGATGATGATGTGAGCATAGCTTAACTGGACCGGCTTCACCATATTTCATTATGTAGTTTTTTACAGTACAGACTGTTAAAAGGTTAAACACAGTTAAGGTAACCAAGACTGATTTGTTGTCAGTCATCTAATTTTAAGCTAGGCTTCAGTGTTAAATGCTATTTTGCTGCAATTGCCTATTCATTGTATTTGATATTATACTGATGCAATATATTTTCTTTATAACTTTTATATTATGCTTTAATATTAGAGCGTGGTACAATGGGCCAAGCTCGGTCACAGATGGCGCTAATGAGTCAGAGGCTATGGCAGAGTGCTTCTGAAATACGACAGACTGCCTCACTTACCTACGACCAGTTTCTTGATTCAATTTCCACTTTGAATGAACTGTAAGTGTTGGATCTCAGACCTTGTAAAACACGATAACTACGTCTACATGGTACAACAATGTTGACTGATTTAAACTACCATGTTTAATTGTGCATATGCAATATCATTTAGTTAGGCACTGCCTTTTAAGTTGCAAATGTTCTCATGATCTTAGGTAACTAGATGTTTGCCAGTCCTTAGACTGTAAAAATGTCAATATAAGTGTAATAATAAATGTAAGAATGTTGTCCAGAGAGTAAAACGTTTTGAGAAATATTTTTGTGGCTTCGAAGCATAGAATGTAAAGCGAAAACAGCTGCATGCATTCTGTGAAATGTTTTGTGGCCCTCTGGTGAACATTGCCATCAGTTATTATATTGTAAGAAGTGTATTTGCCTCCTACTACCGAGAAACAGTATTTGCCTCCTACAGTAGGCTACTACTACAGCTGTTGTAAAAACTAGGGCATAACCGAGTAGACAATTTCCACCGAATCCGAGTATTTGGATAAATTATTTGCCGGATCCGGGTACGAACCGAATAGTAGCGGCAAATCTGGGCAGCGAGTACCATCCATAGGCAAAGAAGGCGTAGTTAACCTGCCACTTGCACAGCTACGGAGAATTATCTATAGTCAATGCAGAGTCCTTAGCAATATCCTTCATAATTTTATAGTGTATCATCGCACTCTAGGCTATAACAATATATTTATTATTAAATAACTTTATTTGGGAAAAAAATGTAAAACCTTGTTATAAAACTTGAAGTATGAACTTATTAAAGATGTCTTTACTCTCTAATGTTTACCGGAAAGTGAGTGGAGCCAATTCAAGCGGGAAAATTACGGATTAAATTTTGGTTGTTACCTGGCAAAAGCAACCAAAAGAAATTAAAATATATAAGTTAACATAATTATTTTCAAAAAATTCAATGGAATGTTAAGTTCTTGCTTAATTAATCAATAACTTATAAGTAAATCTGTTAGTCCTAAAGTTATTTGATGAAAAAATATTATTTTATCAAAAAAATTTATTTCTTCAGAAAAGTTATTTTTAGCTATCTGCCGAATACTTCCTAATAGTCCAAAATTCGGCCGAGGTGAATGTCCGAGGCGATTTCCGGTTATGCCCTAGTAAAAACAGACAAAGAGACTTTGCCTCCTATTACAGATTGACAGACAGACATTTAATTGCTGTCACATTATTTGTAATGAAACAAAACTGATGTAATAGCTAACTTGTTTGCTTTTTGATGTATAGTTTTTCTTTTAAGGATATGGGGAAGCTGTCAGCATGTATGTAGTTGTATATTTCTGTTGGTTCGGTTGTCTACGTACTGAATGCCATCTGTGATTACCAAATGACAATGGTTCATTTAATTAAACTAGTGCTTGAGATGTAATTCAGACCATGAAATACCTCCAGTCATTGTATAATTAAGTGACTGCGATGGTATTGCTTTGCATCATGCAATACCTAAAAACTCTGAGGTTATTTAGGATTCTTCAGATCAATCTTTTTCTCTCTGTCTCTCTCTGTCTGTCTGTTTGTCTCTCACTCTCTCTCTCTCTTTCCAGTCAGCATCCAGTGATCTGTAAGTCAATCTGTCAGTAAGTCAGTCAGAACTTTAGTTGTTGCTCAGGCGGCGTTTTTTGCCTTTATACCATAACTGGTTTACTGCAGTCTATTGTCTCTGTTGTTGTTGTTGGTGGCAGCAGATGGGAATCTGCCACATCTAGCAATGACCTTTATTTTTTGATTTCTTAAATTCTTGTTTACAGTCATTTTTTTTATATTTTTCTTGGCTACCAGATAATTGTATTACTGTCTAGAGCCAGTGACTTCAGTGACATCAATGGCAAACATCTGATTTTTCGTATTCGAAAAGACACAGATAAGGCCGTTTGGTGGAAGGGAACAGTGAAGATTAAATGCCACAAGGTATCTTTATCTTCATTCGATCAATAAATCAATAAAAAAAATTTTATATAGCGCCACTTCAAGATATCTACTCAGAGGCACATTCTAAATGAAAACCTTTTAAAAGATGTAGTGAAGATGATATAATTTGTTTGGAATATTGCATCAATTCCACCTTTCTGTTATTTACTTATTCATATATTCCACTTATTTTGAATGCATTGTCAGTAAATACTAAATTTTAGGCACAAGTTTAAAATTCATTGCACAAAGTTCCCTTAGTTGGCTACCCACATTCACTGTATTACAGGCTTGACATGCTACTAAGCAGAGGACTGTGCCACATCATCATTGCCCTTTCTCAGTAGGGCTAAGTAGTTGCGACTGGGTACACAGAATTAGGACTACAGTGCTTTTGTGATGTGCTGATGTTCAGGTAAACAGCAAGACTGGCGCTATTGAGTCCACACGAATTCTTTCACTGAAGCAGTATGTGTATCTGTACAACGAAATCATGCGTCAAACATCTGCTGCACTGGAACTCAGGGTAGACGAAAGCGTTGATCTACAAAACACGAGTAATATCATTGATGCGTCTGTCCTGCTTACAGGGTAAGCCTTATAAAGCAGATGTAGTTTTTTTCTCTGGCATTACCTCCAGCTGCTTTGTCTTCTTGTAGAAATAATTAATTGCTGAATGAGTGGAAGCAGGATAGTCAACTGAAAGATGCTATTCAGTATGCGTAGCCCCTCCAGCCTTCCGCCCCATAGAAAGCAGCTATAAATTGAGTGGGCACTAATTAGACTGCCAAGACATGTGTTAAATAAGATCATCATGTTCAATATTACTTTCTACAGTCTGTCAGTGAGCTTGTCAATACGGACGAATGTTTTTTCCAACACTTCAATAGAAGCTTCTCAAGAGAAGCTAATTCAGTTGTTTAGTTGATATTTGTTTGAATCTTTATCTAAATTTTATCTTTAAAATTGTCTCGAGAAGCTAATTCAGTTGTTTAGTTGATATTTGTTTGGATCTTTATCTAAATTTTATCTTTAAAATTATCTCGAGAAGCTAATTCAGTTGTTTAGTTGATATTTTTTTGAATCTTTATCTAAATGTTATCTTAAAATTATGCAAAATGGTATAATATTGATATCAACTCCTTCCTGCAGCTGTACCAGTTGCATCAAGTATTTTCATAAACTAAAATTTATTGTTTGACACCACTCTGGCCCTCATGTAATGTTGCAACTCAATTCCTTGAAGGGTACTGAAGTCATGGACATTATAGTTATCATTTTTTGAGTTTTTTTGGGAAAAAAAACATTTTCTGTGTAATAGTTTGATGAAAAAGTTCACCCCAAATTAAAAGTTTGTATTATCACACCACCACACATCTAACGTTGCTACTCAGAAGTAATTGCAATGTCACAAGTTTTCTGCAGCTGTTTAAAACTTTTTGGAAGTTTGTGAAACTGGTTAGAACTTTGCTATGTAATGCATTATATATACATATAACAACATGCAATTAAAGTGATGCAGGAACTTCATGCTGCATGCAAAAACAAAGAGAAACTGAAATTTATAGATTTAATCTAATCAATAGACAGTAATGTACACTTGTACAGCATTGTACAAGTATTATAGCATTTGCTATGTTTTCTTTGAATTGTATTATTAAACATATTTTGCAGACAATGCAATATGACATAACAAACAATTGCGCAAATACACGCTGCACAGCACACACTTTCCTCATACAGGTACAGAAATCGATTTCTTGATTTTGAGGTGACATTTTAAAAAAGATATTGAAATAACAGTTCATTTCTTTGTTTTTGAACAAAAGTTCATCCAATTACGATACAAGAATGTGAGAATGTGAAAAGTTATAACCCTAGTGGACATGACTGTTTTAGTCGTTTCTTGACTACCACTCAAAATTCTCAAAAGTATTTAATTACTTGTGAATTGCATTAAGCATTTTCTGATTATAAATCAACCTTGCCTATTGGACTGATCTTTTGATCATTCACCTGATTATGGTTTGGTTTAGTACACCATGGGCGGCATTAGGTACCTACATCCTGGAGGTTAGAAATTAATAAAACTGCTCTGAGTGAAATTAGAATTACATTTTTAATCTCCCTCCTCTGTCGATATTTTGTGTAAGATGCAAATAAGAATTGGATAACACTTGAGAATTTCATGCTAAATATATTAAACGCTAATTTCTGCATTGGTTAACTAAACATTACTGCAGTTACAAAGAAGATGCACTGAAATTGGTTAAAGAGTGAGTCAGCAAATGAGTTCATAATTAGGATTCTTCTTTTCTTTGCATAGAATTGATGAGCATGTGGATGAAAACGATGTTGAATGTGTCATCTGCATGGATAGGAAGGCTGAAATCATTCTGCCATGCTCACATATGTACTGTGAACAGTGTTTTGATGAATGGTGAGAGCCAAACTCATTTCTTTTACTTTGTACAGATTTTTTCATGGTGTAATGTATTGTAAATCTTCACAAATTTCGCAGAAATTTCTCACAAAACAAATTTAGGGAGACCAGCTTATCAAATCAAGTTCGCAATAGCCAAGCTGCTCTGTTCGTACTAATGCCAGACCAAAACTTGGGGACATCAATCAGCAGAGGTATTATGGTGATGATCTGTGATGATGGTGTTTGTGTGGTACCACAGGAGTATAAAATATCAATATAGGATGGCTTGAAGAGTTCGGTATTTTGTCACGAGTGGAAAGTAACAGAGTGACTGTGTTAGGGACTGTTGCAGGCATTTTATTTGAGAAGAATTGATATTGTAGCAAAATGGTAATTACAGTAATCGAGTTTGAACTAAACAATTGAGGTGGCTATTGTGCACCTAGTCTTGTAATCAAGTATATACGAAGTTCGTGGATGTGTATAGAAGCAGGTGCAAGAGCGCGGGTGATGGGGTTAGATTTCAGACCTGTGGAGAAGAGTAAGGCACAGAAGTGGGAATTTCTAAAGGTCACAAGAATTGGTTGGTTTGCGTGAGTGTCATGCAGTGTATTCATGGCATTATTAATTCTGCTACATAGTAAAAAAAAAATGTTAAAGGTTGTTACACGGAGTCTCAGCTCAGCAGGTTCCTTTTGATAACAGCCCATGGTGTTACTAAATAACCCACACATGCTAAATGACTGTTATGACAGTGACTATGATAATGAGCAAAAGTCTTTAATATGCCTAAGAATCTTGCCTAATACTGATAGTTGTTGTCCTTATTTTGTGTGATCTTGTGAGAACAGCCATGAGACAGAGGCCTGAGCAGCATGTTTAGGTGTAGTTGTTTGTGTGCGACTCTTTGAACAAAGTATTATTTCTTAAATAAACCAAAATTTAAATAATTGTACCTTTTTTGCATTTGGAACAAATATCTGACCAACTGTTTTTTTACGATCCATACTCAAATATACTAGCACTTAATAACTGCTGGTGCTTAATAACTGCTGGCACTTAATAACGGCTGGCACTTAATAACGGCTGACTGCATGTAACTGATGCTGTTTTGCATAGTTACCTTGTGCTGTCAGTTCGTTGAACTCTAGCGATCGTCATGATAAATCTTCTCCAGTTCTCTCTTGCTGAAGTCACATCCCTTAGTTCCTCCAGGTTCTAATTGTTGAATCGCACTACGGCATGGGTGTCCCACCGTCTGTAACCATCTGCTTTTTTATTGATGTGTTTCATGACGATTTTCTTGGCCATCACCTTCCCCTGGTTTTGCCTGCCATGTCCGTTCGTTCGCTTTCCCATTAAAGGGATGCTACAAACGGTCTGTGCCATGTACCTATGCTAATCGAAAAGATGTTACAGTCAATGTGCTTCAGATTTGCTTCCTTCTGTACCTCAGTTTTATGATTCTGAAAACTGATCTGATTTTATATCAACGTGATTGTCTGGTTTCAGGCAAGACGGTCACAAAACTTGTCCAATGTGCCGGGCAACCGTCAAAAGTGGACATGACACTTGGGTCCTTTCAGAAAAGCCAGATGAAAATGAGATGGCCCATGCGACGTCCGGTTACCTTATGGGACTCGTTGATAAACATCCGACAGCAGATTCAGATGATTCAGACAGTGACTAGTGATTAAAACTATAATGATTCTGTTTTAAAATGTTGAATGCATGATAAGAGACGCAGCATACAACTCATCCTGATGGAGGTGGAACTTGTATCGGCCATCTCTCTCTCGAGTGCATCATCTGATAGACTGTTGAAACAAGTAACTTCAGCCTCTTAAATGTGTATCAATGGCTTTAAATAGTTTGAGAAGATTTTAGTGCTTCAAAGCCATTTATCTGAAAGGATGTTTATCATATTTAGCTTAACAGAAACTCATAGGTATGTTAGATAGATGGCTCTTAATGGTAAGCTAAGGTAAATTATGCTTTGTGAATAACAGTGATTGGTTGTATGGTTCTTTAGCTCCACAGTATTTCAGTACAAATAGGTCAGCAGCAATCAATTATAACTCTCACAGATTGCTTTGTTTGAAAATAAATTATGAATTTTCAAGTGAGTCTTACATCGCAAATCCCAAAGAATCGATTGAAAGCTGTGTATATATTTTAATGGTATTTCATTATTCTAAATATATTTACTGTTTCATTTGATAGTGGTCAGTTTGATAATACAGTATAATTTTTATAGAATGAACACTCAACACGCAATGTGAAGCACAAAATCTGATCAATACTGCCAACAATCATAAGATGTCGTTAAACACGGGATTTTCCACAAAAATGCATGGTGGACTGCTACAACGTAGCACTCCTTGATATGTCATTACCCCACACAACCAATTTAGGATCCACTGTTGCTCCCACTACACAAATCTTAGCTTCACAGGAAACTACAGCCGACTGCGTTATTATGGATTTTGAGTAGTAATTTGCTGGCCTAGATGCAATGACACTGTGGCCTATTGATTAGAGTAGTGGGTCTGTAACGCGGAGAGTGTAGGTTCGATCCTCGTCTGAGTTGCTGTGTAGGGACCTTGAACAAGTTCTTCGTGCACAACTGCTCTGCAATATATCTGCAATTGTGCCATCGAGGTGGCACATTTTAAGAATGACAATATCAAATTATAGTTTTATTGTATTGTAATATGGCTCGAACGGGTACCCAAGCCTCTGGATACCCACTGATAGCCTTAGATATTCATGGACACTCTTAAGTGCTGGTTGTACAAGACATTCTGAGTTTTGCTGCAGATATTTTAGTATTATTTAAATAAACTTTGTCTAATTTACTTGAATATGTTTCTGTATATACAACACTGAACTTCATAAGAGGTTGCCCCTTGGGGTTCAAAGACTGTGGAGATATAGTTTTCTCTTAAGTTTACCTGCATTATGAAGACTTAGTGTAGATTATTGGTATGCATTCAGGCTTTATCAATTTATGTATTGCAAGTGTGCCCATACAATGCATTTTATCATAGAATAAACTGAGAGTGCACTGTGCGTTTGTTTGGATGTATCTTGAATTTGATGTGTTTGAGAACCTCTCATTGGCACTGCTCACTGTCAGAATATTTAGTTTAGACTGAATATTATGCAGTAGCCTCTTGTTTTAATGGTCCATACATGAACTGCTGACGTTGGCTTGTTTTTATATGATAGACTTTCATTTTGAGCAGTGTGACTTGGTATTCGGTGACAAATTTGAACATTGGTGTTCTGCGGCGATATTTAAAAAATTAAAATAACATTTATATACTTTTGCACAATATGCAAAACTTATATATTTGCAGTTGAAAACAGTTATGACAGTTGATAATAATTTAATTGAAAGTGATAGGCCAATGCCTTATTTTGTTATTCTACTAAAAGTGGAGAGTTGTATATAGACACAACTCCAGGCATGTGCTTATATATGAGTAAGTCAACTGAATGCCATTTAGTACATTCCCTCTGCTACAGCCAAATCAATCAGCATTGAAATCTGTTGTACAAATTCTAATTAGCAACTTTTTATATATTTAATCAATATACATAGTCATATGCTATTTTAAATTCACTTGTAATTTTGTGCTGTTTTTATTTTTTCAATTAAAGCCCGTTTGAACTTCAGGTGCATCTGTTATACCAATCCCAATTTGAGTCTTGTATATGAAAAGTTCTGTTGTGTAAAAGTGAAATTTCCGGTCTACTATTTTACAGGTAGATATTGTTAACAGTTTCAATGCTTTAATATAAAAGAATCAGGCCATTTGTCTAGACACATACCTTCTGGATTCAACAACTTCAGCTAGACACTCTCTTAATACAAACAAGATGTATAGTCCAGTTATATATATATTCTCTTTAGGATTAAGGCATTTGATACCTTAATTCGTAGTGCTGAGCACATTGTTATGATTTATATGATGAGCAAAATACCTGCATGTGGCATATTGTGTATAACAAGTTATTGACCACTTATCATAGTGCATTTTACCAACCTCTCAAAGGTGTTCTAACATGGCTATTATGCAGATCTGTAAAGACCTGTACATCTTAAGATGAGCTGAAAATTTCTTTTCAGCTATTTGTAGCATTAAAGTTGTAATGTCAAGTAGGAGACTGTTTCATGAAGAGAAGGTCCAATACTTCGATGTGAGTTAATAGTTGCATGGGAACGCAAGACAACAGGTTCCCACATGACAACTCGACAACTCCCCACTCGAAAATATTCAAAATGAAAATTTCTTTGCTTTACTCACGTCACACTATTTTCTTACTATTCTGGTCGCATCTCATAATATTGTCTAAGTATATAATGTCCTTGCGGACCTGCTGCCCCATCACACAATGGCCTTTTTTGAAGTTTCTCTAATAATAATACAAATTAACAATGAGTGAAATACTTCAATAATGAAACAACTGCTGAAATGAATCCCAAAAAAAGGAGGAAAATTGATGTTGAATTCAGAGTTTTAATGCAGACTGGATGAGGATGTAGGCATACTTCTTCACTGACATTCAAAGTACGGTTATGTGTTTATTATGTCAAGAAATGTATTCAAAAAGTGCAATATTTGGCACCATTTTCAACCAAGGCAAGCACTATGGTTTTGGAAGTATGCTCAGTGATGACTTGGCAAGAAAGGCAAAGCAGGAACTAAATGGTTTGTGAAGCAGTCGAGTGAATAAAGTGCAGCCAAAAAAGCTAGTTTTGTGGTTACTCACAAAATCATTAAAGAATGCAAGACTTTTCAGACAGATTATAAACGATTGCAGAATTGCTGTTGTGAATGTTATATTCAGAGAGACCCAGAGAGTAAGAATTAAAGAATAAGTTTGAAATTATCTTGTTATCATGGAGCACAGTTGTTTGACGCATTGAACAAATATTTTTACCTATGAAGATAAACAAATCCAAGTAAAGTTAACTGATCTAAACTTGAACGTAGTACTGCAAATTGAAACCATCACTCTGGATTATGCATGTTCATAGCTGCATACATATGGCTAGTAACACCAAAGTATATTTAATTTTAAATAAGTAAACTTTTTGCATTTAGTCATTATTAACAGTTTAAAAAAATTTTAATCGGCCCAAAAAATGTTTGTGTTTAATGCACAAAAGTTTGTTCAGCCGAGCTAAAATATGGTCGTTTCTGCTGAAAGGCCCTTACTTCAGCTTTCGTATAAGGTCACCCAATTCTAAGCAGTCCAACATTACCTTCTACTTTCCCTACAACCTCACAGATGAACATCAGCTTGGAGATAGGCTGTTAAGCAACTGGTTATGACCAAATATGCTTTAAGTTAAAGTTATAGATTTTTTATGTGTGCAATGCACTGTTTTGAAAAAAAATTTCATCACGGGATAAAACATACTTTTAGCATTATTAATAAGAATACTATGACCACTAAATCTTTAATATTTTCATAACAAAACCTAGCAAAGACCAAAATCAAATTTATCAACTCTTAAGCAGAAGAAAAATAATAAAGAAACGAGGCTCTGCATTTTGCCAACATGACTCCATTTAAATTAGGAGATAATTATTGACTCCCATCTATATTCTGTACTGTTTAGTTACGGTTTTACTGCTATCAGACACTACAAGACTCAGTTGGTCTGACAGTCGTCAAGTTTAAGATGGCACGTAAAACCCATAATCAATCCATGAAGAACTGCAACAAAATGTTATTCCACAGGCAACATTTTTAATTAGAATGTGCTGTATCATTAAATTGATTGTACACCAAAGTGCAGATATGCAGTTGGCTAAACAAAGCATATACTTACTTACTAAGCGATTGTGGCTGTAGCATTTTTTACTTTATTTAAGCTGCAATATGAAGGTCTGTGTCTAATTATTTCTCCTTTACATGTTATAATTGAAAATTACATGTGCATAAGCTGGTTTCCATGACTGTAGACATATTGAGATTATGATAAAGATAATAGCTTATATTCAACAATGCTCAACTATCGCAAATGTAGTACGGCAACATAACATGCCTTCCAAATGAGTCGACTTCAAGTTCAAACATACTGCTCACAAGCATAATCTGTTCTGATCTCACATAATTAGGCTGCTCAAGTCAATCATGATCCTTCATAGCCTGTTAGCACAGTACCCACCCAAATAGTTCACCAATTTATCCTGCAAGAATAATTCCAATACAGTCTGCCAAAGCCAACATGCATGCTATGAGTACTTTTAAGAACCTCTCAAAGGGTGTGGCATGCAAGCCTAAGTGACATTAAAATCCTTGAACAGTGACAAGTTCAGCTGCAGCCAAATGATGCTTACATAGCTGGCAGTCATTCACAACAATTTAGTTGAATCATATTAACATTATCGGTCTGTGCTGCAATCAAGAGGGAATAATGCTCACATCATGTCGCTACCCATATCCAGGTTGATTCTGGAGTATCCAGAAATGACAACACTCCAGGGTCTGCTGCTCAGAGAATTTGTAAATACCAACATTCCACTTGAAACTCTCCATACAGAAAATCAGTGGCAACATTTTTGTCATAAGCAACATAGGATTGTAGGTCTATGACCAGGATATATCACTCGGCAAGAGAATTATCCAAAAGCACATAAAACACAAAATTAGACAAAAGAAGCAACATGGGATTTTAGGTCTATCACCAGGGTACGTCGATGGGAAAGAGAATTATTCAAAAGCATACGAATACCATGCCAGACGAAAGAAGCATCTTCAAAATGTGGAACTGATCACAAAGTGACGAGATTATATCTTAACGAGCACTAGATATCTTTATGTTGTTTCAGATTGAACTACACAAAAATTACTAACTACTGTTCATCAAGGATAATGCGAGCCAACTTATTTCTCAGTAAGCAATTTCTGGATTGCTACTAGCACCTGCCTGGCTCTTGTTTTATAAGTACCATTCATTAAGGCATTGCATTTGTAAAATGTCAGAGGCATTACGGCAGCCGTCTTCAGAAGCCTCATCGTCTGTGTCTTAAATACAGCTCTCCCTCTCTCCCAATTATACTTTCTACTGAGTCAATTTTTAAACTAAGCATTAAAATACTCTCATCTTATTTCTTTTCATTCTTTTCTTAACAATTGGTCTACTGACAACACAAACTGTATTCATAATTTTATCCTAGGGATGTTAAACGATAACCGGAAAAACCGGTTTTGAAATCAATAATCGGTTTCTGTCATTTGCAAAATGATAATCGAATTTATTCCACCTTATTACTTATCTCACATGTTTCGGATTTTTTCCCATAGGAAGAGTTGAAGTCGGTCAACTTCATAGGTATAGACGCAGCTAAGCGAAATATTTCCCGGCCGTGTCTTCCAACAGGGTAATTAATAGCTGCTGATTTCTAATAAACGACCCTCTTGTCCATACAAGAATAGTGTGAGAAGGTGAGCTAGGGGAAGGGTAACCGGAGCCAACAGCACTCAGACAGAAGAGCTGACTGCAAAGCACTCGAATTTGATCCGTACAGGCGAGAGCTAACAGGCGACTGCTGATGGGGGTTTTCAATGGAGGACGATGCATAGCGACGGGGAGAGTATGAGAGTCGAGCGCTATAGCTTCTGTTTGTTCAAGATTACGTCACTAAGTCACAATGCGACTTAGACACTACGGTATCAAGTGTTGACGCTGCATTGCGATACGTAATACATATAATAACGAGCATAATATACTGCATATTACAATTTACAATATTTTTCAAAGAACACCAATAAAAACCGATAACCGGTTTTTGAATTTCGATAATCGGTCTGCCCCAAAAAATGATATTAACAACCCTAGTCTGAACCCAGGTTCTGTCACTTGTAAACCTCAGCCATTGATTACAAAGTTTCCGGCCATTGTTCTGCTGGTGGCTTATAAGAATAATAATCTGATGCTCGGGTAAAATGCATGAAGTATGCTAACGTATTTTGCAAAATCTGACAATCCAGTTGGTCGGCAAATGAAATATTGCTTCTGATACTATAGCCTGGCTTGCCTCCACCCATTCTGCCACCACTCAGAAAAAAACTCAGAAGGAATTGACTGAATTAACTTCATTCAAACAGTTGCAACCATTAACCACCAATATATGTACAAAAAAGTGTCAACATTCATGTCATTTGAATACCTCCAATAGAGAGAGTGATGCTGGAATGTGTCATCAAGAAACACTTCCTCAGAAGTAGTCATTAAGCTAATACACTAAGTCAACCAGTATTAAAAGTACAATTGCCAGTTGTAGACTGTGACAATTTGAAAATTCAGTTGTGGTTCATGGTATCTGAATTCCATCCAATCACACGTCTGTATTTGAAGTCAAAGGAAGTGACTGAAATAGATCAACAATCAACAGCAAAGCAATCAATTATGAAGTAATTAGCATTTAGTTAGCACCATTACAAAAAATTCACCTGCCATATTTTCCAGATTATATGTGGCTCCACTCTTTTAGATGATGTGACGTCATATTGGAATTTTTATATAGGTTGCACTCACAAAGAGGAAGCAGCAAACACAGCTTCCAGGACGAGGATGCAATGCAAACTATGGCCATAACTATGCTGCAATTGTTAGCAAAATACATGCTGAAATTTAACATTTTTTTGAAATTAACCTTTCTGCATTTTAACAAAATATTCAAAATTTGTTACTTGCAATACATTTTAATACAGTTAATGATTGTCAATAAAGTTTAGTTGTTGCCCATAAAGCACCTTTGTAACAGCATGGCTGTGTTACGGCGGTTTAGAAATCGCCCGTTTAATAATAGCTTACACGTGCAGTCCTTGGCTTGAAGAGTAATTTCTTCCATAGTCCATGTTGTCAATTTAAAATGGTTTGAAGAAATTATGTCACCATTGCGCTTTGTGACGACGTGAAGAGGAGTCAAAAGGCATCTTAAATGACGTAATTTATAGACGGCCCTTAAGGCAAACCAATAAAAGAGTGAAACGATTTAGCACTGACCATTGCACTGGTCATCTTCAGCTTCATCGGTCGCCCGCGTACCATCGCATAGAGAAGGACATTGATCGTCATGACAAACAGGAAGTAGCTCGTATGAAGAAGATGAAGATTTATCAGCGAACGATCCGACTGAAACAGACCAAGAAGAAGAAACACCCTTTAAAAGACCCTTGAATAGCTCAGGAGGAATTCATGCAAATCAGATAACCAGTCTTTCCCAAACCTTAATAAGCTATATATTAAGAAATAGTTATCATTGTTGAAATAATGCTGTGATGGTGACAATCCAATATTACACTTGAATTAGGACTAGTAAGGTAAGATATCGGACGCTAATTCGAGCTAACAGTAACTGAAAAACTAGGACCACATCTCTTCCAAGACTGTAACTGGAATCTGCATGACATCACATGTGAAGCCTTCATCCAAACATCAGGTTACACAATTTAAACGAGCACTTGGAATGAGACATGAGAAGAACCTACCAATGTCAAGAGGACAGTCAGTCTAGGGTCTAGCTTGTAGTTGATGTGTATGACTGGCTTTGCACGACACAGGCGTGTTGGATATGATCTGGAATTATGGCCCCTCAGCTGGGCATGGTATTCAACACCTGTACTGTTCATTATTTCACAAACAGCTGGACTTCTGCAAACAAAAAACACTTACGACACTTAGAAGCATTTTCTAAGCACAGCTGAAAAACTCACAGGAGCACAACTGGAAACGCCACACTGTAAAACCATCGGAAAATTCACATCCCAAGTCCACCCATATTTCAGTGGACCTTGCCACCATTTGATAGTCATCAACTGCAGGTAGTGGTAAAAAATCAACCATTGCAAAGTTGGAATGGTCCACCTGTCATAAATGGAATGTTTAAATACATATTCCGATAAAATTTGCATCACTTTGGCTTTTATTTATTTTCTCACCATTCATCAATTAAACACAGCAACTGTGGTTTGTTCGCACCAGCACATTCAATGGTATGTATGTAGCCAGTGCTATTACAGTACTGAAAATATATATTCAATAATAAATTCACAGAATTCCTATAATACAAATTTTTAGTGCTTCACAACATGCAGCCATAAAACAGACATACAGCGCTTACTCTATCAGATCATAAACAACTTCACACAACTTTATAAAAAATAACCAAATGCAGACATTTGCACTTAGCACTGATAGTTGTTTTGTAGAACCCATTTATTATTACTTTTCTAATTGCAGGATCTAATAAATAATCAAATAAAATCCAGCTATTAATAGAAATATCAAGCACATTTTATTTTTAAATTGCCCTTCACTTGTCTCAACTATATACTGCTCATTGAGAGACGCTAAAAAACAGAAAATCAAAATATCTAGATTATGTAACACACGATTTATAGACAAGGTATCCATAAATGACAATAAGTCATTGTGAATTAAGGAAATGCTTATGAGTCAACATATAGACTGCCTGCACTGCCTTGGAAGCACAGTCACACTAAATCTGATAAGACAGTGCAAATATTTATCATTACAAGATTTAAGGCGACACTAACATCAGCAATAAGGGTCAGTCGAGTCTGAAATGAGGTCTATGTTTACGTCATGATTTGAAACCTGCTTTGCATACTGATAGATCACCGTACTACTGGCTCAACTGCCCTGCCCTCTATGATTGCTATTACTTGCCCATTTAATCCTTTAACAGCAACATACGGCATATATTTTATGCACGCTCATTGTCAAATGGTTAAAGTTGTGTGACTCATTAACTCGCCTGCTTATCGGAAAGACGTGTTCTGAAGCCTGGAAGGTAACACAAGTATAGATGTGAACCAAGGCACAGTTTTTCAACAGCGAAGATGACGAACCACACTGAGATGTATTCCAGTTAAACGGCAGCTGAGCAGCAACACTGATTCTTTCATTAGCAGCCAGTCCTAAGATCACAAAATTGAAATCATAACCAGAGCATAAGTGTCAATCAGCAGGCCACTATGCTGGAATGCCAGCAGACACACAACTTTTAAAACATTACATAAAATTCTAATATTTGTGACAGACCGTGACATTCAGTGAGTGAACAGCAAAACCGTGCTATATTGAAGTTCAAGGGACCTTCATTAACAGATGAATAAATAGTGTATAAACACAATAACTTGTAACATTTTGCAGAGACTATATTAACCCAGACGCACTTCCAACTAAATCAATGACCATGCACTTGAACTTTTACATGTAGGCAAGTTTACTACACCAAATGTCAATCCATCATCACATATAAACTTACCTACTGCACAGTGCAAAATATAAAAACAAAATCAATGTCAGTGCTCACAGGGTCTAGTTGATGGCTGAATCATCAGCTGCTGAATCAGCAGTACTGTACTTTCGTAAGCAAAACTTAAGTCAAAAATCTTGGATGGTATTAAACAAACACCTTAAATTGTATCAATGAACATTTGATTTCCTCTCTACTTCTCATTTCACCTTCCCATGCTCCACCTCTTTCTCTACTTGTATAGATTATTATTTTAATATTATTACAATAATTATATTATTAACTCCAAGAATTTATATAGAACACCTTCAAGCGACCTACTCAGAGACACTAAGTATTTGTCTGTGTTAATATTTAATAACTAGATGTTAGCAAGTCCTAGAAAAATAAATTGCCCTCCACTTTCACTTCGTCTCTCCACCCATTTCCCTTCCCATCTCCCATTCCATCCCTACCCTTCCCATTTCACCTACCCATTCCCTCCCAACCTATCCCCTCCCTCATACTTCCCTCCACCTCATCCCTTTCTGTCCCCACTGCTGACTTTCCTCATTCCTACCTCTGCCATCCCATCTCTCGTCATCACCCTTCCAGTCCTCTGACCTCCCCATTCCTCTCTACTTCTCACTTCACCTCCCCATCCTCCACCTCTTTCACCAATGTCTCTGCTTCTTCAACCTCTTCCTCCTTCACCCCATCCTTTCTCATTGTGTCATTGGCTAGACAGCATCATGGCACATGATAGGCTTCAGTTCATGGGTGGCACCAGTGAGCAAATGACTCATTGAGTATCGTTACCTTACAGAGCCACAGAGAGCTACATTACTCATCAATAAGGCTGTCAATGGGTACCCACCCGAGGCTGACTACCCGGGTAATGGAATCGGTTTTCGGGTACTCAAAATTCCACAATAATGTGCAATTTTACCTGAACATATGCCAGATATATTCTGTTGGTCATATTGGCTGACTGCCCGGGCAATAAAATTGGCTCTCGTGTAGCAACATTCTGCTAAAAATGCGCGATTTTACCCGAAAATATGCCATTTATCTCCTGTTGGTCATATTGGCTGACTGCCCGGGCAATTAAATCGATTCTTGAGTGACCAAAATTCCATAAAAATGCGCAATTACCTACATTTCCTAACAAAATATCCGCTCGGTCGGGTACCGTGTGGATTGATGGGTACCCGGGTCGCGATTTCAACATTTGTTGACAGCCTTACTCATCAATAATATTATCAATAACTGAAACTTTAAACAAATACAGTGATGTGCCCATTCATCCAGAAAGGTCAGACCCCTCTGGGCCAACGTAGATTATAAGCACACTTGAGCAGAATATGTTGGTACATTAAACTTATGAGAAAAACAGAGTAGGCAATACAGAGACTAATAGCCAGCATAGCAGACAGACAGCAGTCAATCTATTCACCTCTGAGTCCAAGTTCTGATGCACTTATATATCCGCTAACCATTGTCAGGTTATGAGGAATGCTGACAAACTCTGGTGTTGGCTGAATTGCCAACATCATTGAAATCGAGTAATTTCTGAAGAAGAGCGTATCGCAAAGTCAGCTGCATTAATTAATTGATGATAAGTTGATTACATAAGTGTTGGTGATAATATTGCAATTCATTATGTTTTCATTATATAGAACCAGCAGATATATTGCCATAAATGCACAAGAGAAATGTGAAACAATTAGTCCTTCTGCAAGCAAACTTACATAACTTTCAGTAAGGACAATTTCTTATATGACATCATGAAATGAAATTCAGAATTGAAGTCATTATGAAATTCATCTTCTGCACAAAAAGTCAGTAATATCGAATGTGCATATTAAATATGTCCCATTGTCCAGTTTTATTTAAGCTCGGCTCTGTCGTCATCTAATACTTGCATTCTTGTTAGGTTGAATACTGAAGCCAACAATTCATAATTGGCAAAATAGGGAAAAAATCCTATTCAGAATAGCTCTACATCTGATGCATCTGCTTTGACTTTCTCGCCAACTGTAGTCTGACCTCTGGTCTCCCACACACCTACTACATTTCTACAGAACAGCTATGTACACTGGCTGATTTAGATGCAGTTTCAAGCAATCATAGACGGATGCCCAGTACATCGTTGTACATCTTGGATGTCTTTATATACAGACACCAGCAAAAGACTTATAATGATGATTTAAATACTAGTCTCAAATATATATATATATAATTGCACCATAAAGGTCACTGTGAAAACTAAATGCAGTGTTACTAAAGTCAAATTCTCTAACCGAAGTGAATCTGTGACTGGCATCGAAGCAGTTGAGGCTTGTAAAGGTGTTGTAGTGACAGGAGCTGAAAGAGCAGGAATACTGGCAGGAAAGCTTCCATTCTGAATACAGAATTCTACATCAGAAAAGCTCTCCAGAAAAACATTCCAGTCCTTCGAAATGTAAAAAACATTTAACAGTTAGAAACAAAGTGCTAGCTGAAAATATTAATGAATCAGTAAACTGAGGGTGCAAAAAAATGCAAATTGATTTGTTAAATTTGCCTTCATTGTCCAACATACGGTCGTTGGCTGGTTTATGTTACATGCCCAAAGTTCAACCAAATTTTTCACAATACATGTACAAATAAAGTAAAAGACAAAGTTGAAGCAAGTCCCTTGTAGCTGCCATCTCAAAGTCCATCAATAAATACAGTTGCAATTTTAAATATGCAGCTGATTGACACATTGCTGTCTCTGCATCGACCAAGACTACCATTGAGATGAAACTTGAGTCCAATAGTGCCTGCACAAACAGTTGCAATCTCAGTCTTAACTCGAACAAGTCCACCAAGATAATATTCACATGCCCTCAGGGTATCATCGCTCTGCCTTTTCTTATTTTAACATGCATTACAAGGGCGAACATTTTAAACATTCTGAGTGTCAAGCTAACTAAATATTTCACTTTCCAGCCATATCAAACATCTGATGATTAAATAAAAAAAAGAAATTTAATGCACTTCTGATCTTGATGGGCTATTGAGGGACTGCTTATTTGATATGCCACATACCACAGCAGTTAGCCGAATGTTGCATTGCATGCGAGAGTGGTGGGTTCCATGGGCCAGCAGAAGCACTGGAGAGCATCATTTAGAGGCTGGTATGCTTGGGATATTCACCTTTATCTAAGTGCCTCTATTGAAGATCTTTGCAACAATGCTGACTGACTGACATCAGTCTCAATGTCTGTATTCTCTACTATTCTTGTCATTTACTGCATGAGTTGCAACAAGAGATTGAACTTCAATCATTCCTTCACACATTCATTCATGCACAGGGCTTATATAGAGCCAATCTAAGATAGCCTACTCAGAGGCACTCCAAGCCTACTCTGGCGATTAAGAAACAGCTTTCAGATGATTGCAAAGGGGTTGAATTATACCAAATAGAAACCTGTATCGATGGCATTTTATTACCGAAATTTGGTCACCCTTCTTCCAACATTTTTTGCTCAGAAGTGCACACACACGCCTCAACGGCGCAATTACAGTTGTACTGCAGAGCAATTGTGTGCGAAGGACTTGCTCAAGGTCCCTACGCAGTGACTCCTCGGACGAGGGTCGAACCTGCTCGCTCAACGCACGCTGAACATTACGGGCTGACAGTTTTAACCGATCGACCACATTGACACACCACAGTCAACCCTAATACTTCTGAATTAACACATCAGAGCAGAAGTATTTAGTCTGAAGAGAGACTAAATTGTCAATATATTCAGTAACATAATTGTAACCTGAAATAACAACGTATTCTGCCATTGTTCTGTAATTCATACATCCAGTGCTGCCCATACAATTAGCTATGGCACAAAATCCATTTACAAATACATCTAGAATACCACATTTTCGTACTTCAGTGATGTCTGCTGTCTTTAGTAACTCTCCATCTTTGATGTAGAAAGCCAGGGTCATGAGTATGAATGCAACCAATCCAAGACATGCAATGAAGACTATTATCGGAGGACGACTCGTTGCAAAGCCTTTTAAGTTTTCCAGGGGAGTTATGGCTACATATTTTGTCATCGTGTGACGACCTCTAAAAGATAACAAATATATAAGTGACAAGGATGAATAAAGTTGATTGTTGGAAAATTTAATATCCTGAATGAAATTCAGAGTTCCACCTTTTTATGAACAGTATAGATCATAATTCCTAATAAACACACAGAGAAAACACATACATAAACACAGATATAAACACAGACATAAACACATACATAAACACAGACATAGACACATACATAAACACATACATAAACACATACATAAACACATACATAAACACATACATAAACAAATACATAAACACACACATAAACACACACATAAACACATACATAAACACATACATAAACAAATACATAAACACACACATAAACACATACATAAACACATACATAAACACATACATAAACAAATACATAAACACACACATAAACACATACATAAACACATACATATAAACACATACATAAACACATACATAAACACATACATAAATACATACATAAACAAATACATAAACAAATACATAAACACACACATAAACAAATACATAAACACACACATAAACACATACATAAACACATACATATAAACACATACATAAACACACATAAACACATACATAAACACATACATAAACACATACATAAACAAATACATAAACAAATACATAAACACATACATAAACACATACATAAACAAATACATAAACACACACATAAACACATACCTAAACACATACATAAACACACACATAAACACACACATAAACACACACATAAACACATACATAAACACATACATAAACACATACATAAACACATACATAAACACATACTTATAAACACATACATATAAACACATACATAAACACACATAAACACACACATAAACACATACATAAACACATACATAAACAAATACATAAACAAATACATAAACACACACATAAACACATACATAAACACATACATATAAACACATACATAAACACATACATAAACACACACATAAACACATACATAAACACATACATAATATTGCCTCCTCAACCATGCTACAAAGGGTCAAACAGCATCACAGTTGAAAAGATGCGACACCATAATGGGATACCACCATAATTATATTGAGCCAGGCTAAGATGATATTGGGCTTATCTTTTAACAGTTCTACATACACCGAGAGTGAATAAAGTTGACCTTCTGAAATCAACAAACATTAAGTATTGGGACTTTATTTCTTGTGTAATATCATTGGGCCTTCCGGCAATGGCACGCAGTCATTGGCTATTTTAAATAACACACCAAATGTAAATTATGAAGAAATTCACTGTTGATTAAAATCACTCGGCCAAAATTTTGCATAAATAGAATCTGGATTGATGAAAATAATTTTGCTTGAGTAGAAGTTTGATTGACAAAAAAAGCATGATTAAATGGAAACCAGATTATTTAAAAGAATTATCATTATTTAGAAGCTGAATTGATGAAAATAATCGTGATCATATAGCAGCAGCATTGGTATAAAGTAGGGCATAACCGAGTAGACAATTTCCACCGAATACCGAATCCGAGTATTTGGATGAAATATTTGCCAGATCCAGGTATGAACTAAATAGTAGCTGCATATCTGGCCAACGACTCAGTGAGTACACTTCGTAGGCAAAGCCAGTGAGTACCATTCGTAGGCAAAGCATAGTTAACCTGCTACATGCACAGCTACGGAGAACTATCTATAGTCAATGCAGAGTCTATAGCAATATCCTTCATATAGCGTATCGTCGCACTCTAGCTTATAACAATATATTTATTATTTAATAACTTTATTTGTGAAAATGTAAAACCTTTTATAAAATTAGAAATATGAAGCTATCAACGATGTCTTTACTCTCTAATGTTTACCGGAAAGTGGGTGGAGCCAATTCAATTGGGAAAATTACTGATTGGTTGCAACCTGGAGAATGCAACCAAAAGAAAATAAAATATATAAATTTACATAATTGTTTTAAAGAAAATTCAACGGAATGTTAAGTTCTTGTTTAATTAATCAATAAATTATAAGTAAGTCTGCTAGTCCTAAATTTATTTGATGAAAAAATATAATTTTATAAAAAAAATTATTTTTAGCTATTTGCGGGGGTAATATTTGCCGAGGCGAATACTTCTGAATACTCCAATATTCGGCCGAGGCGAATGTCCGAGGCGATTTCCGGTTATGCTCTAGTAAAAAGAATTCTGTTTAACTTTAAGTCAGATTGATGAAAAGCAGTTGCTTAAGCAAAAGCTGGATTGATGAAAACAATTATGATTAAATGGAAGCCGGTTTGATGACAATAATTATCATTAATTAGCATTGTGATTATATAAAAGATGGATTGGTGAAAAAATTCTGCTTAAATGGAAGTTGGATTGCTGAAAAACATTCTTGAGTAAATAGAACATGGATTTATAAAAAGAATTGTTGCTGAAATAGAAGTTTCTGTGGCTGTACTTTATGACTACACTAACCCTGACCATAACCCTAACCGATCCTCACAAGGTTAGACCTGACCCTCATTTTATGCAAAATCAACGAATTCCAAAGGCAGAATTCTTTTCATCCAAAATATAGGCCGAAATATAAGACGACATAATACGGCATATCACTTCAGATATGTAATCGCTGTCTATTTAAGCCCAACCAATCTAAGGAATGAACCTTCGCATTAAATTTAAAAAAACCATACTGTGTGTCTGCCCAGAAATCCAGATAGCATTTCTACAAAACACACCCAGTCGGTCAAACGCAACATAACATTAAAACGTAAATTCTAGCTCTGAATGGTGTGGGGTTTACTTATAGTACTTAGGACTCCATCTCATGCATAATACTATGGGCGTGGCTTGTGTGGAGTACCTCTGTGCACTATCCTCTGCTAATTTCCATTCATGACTAAAAACCGAACTTTTCAAGGTGTCCTATTTGGATTCTACTCCTGCACCACCACATGACCACCCTCATCACCGACTACCACCATAGCACCATGCTGTCTCCTCGGCTTGACTCCCCGAATTTCGACCTGGCACCGAAAAGAACGTGAGGATTGGCTATTGCAGACTTGATTTGGTATAGCGCTGGTGAATAAACTGGTCTTTCTGAAGTGGCTTTTGTGGGCACTGATAAATTTTCGAGAATTTACATTATATTGCACAACCTTTAGTGCACGTGCACTTTAAAACCTGTAATTTCTTATAATTATGCCTTGTGAGGTTCGGTTAGGGTCAGGTTAAGCATCGTAAGGGTCGTTTAGGGTCAGTTTAGGCGTTGTCAGGGTCGTATATGGTTAGGTTTAGCTTTTAGACATATATGAAACTTACTTCTTTGTGTCAATCACGCGCAAGAAGTATTTTGTCCTGACCAATTGATCAAAATATTATGAGTAAGTTGGAGTCCTAGGTACTATAAGTCACCAGTACCCATGCAAATTGTGAAATTTGTGAAATTTCTGAAATAATAGAACAAGACGATACGAAACCTGTCTTTTTAACTTTGTTTTTCTGATTTTATTATAATAGGCCTATATGCCAGGGGAACGGACAAAAGCCCCCCCGGACAAAAGCCCCCACGACATAAGCCCCACCCCTCTGGACAAAAGCCCCTCCGATTTTGGTTAGGACATTTGCCCCCCTTCCCCCAAATAAAAGCCCCCCTGGTGTGAAGTATGAACGGATGATGACAAGTTCTATATTGAACCACCATTATGTAAAATATATGAAAACACGCAACTAATTATCGTGTCGTACAGGACACAAAGTGAGTTCAGTTCTGAATCTTTATTTATCTTGCTGGATGCACAAATACTGCATACAGTCTGTGACACGCCTTAATAAGCAGTGAAGGTCAGCTGGTAAGCAGCTACAGTTGGTTATCTAACCGTCAGTGATACGCCATACCCATCTCCCATAAATTAGAATGAGAGTGGGTGAATACCTCTAAATACATGATAATCTCAGAATATAAGCGGTGAAGGTCAGCTGGTAAGTATGCTTACAGTTGGTGACAGTCAGTCAGTGATACGTGATAATCATCTCTCTGAAAGTGGGTGAAGACCCATATAGAAGAAAATCTCAGAAATGTGTGCCTATAAAACGAAGACTTCTAACATGCACACCTCATATTACGAACCATTTCGTCTTCAAACTTTGCAGGTATTGGAACCAAAGCAATATGTCAACCCGCTAAAAACAGATATTTTACAGGTTTAGTAACACTCAGCCGACATGGACATATCCATGCACACGTACATATTTTGCATACAACCATGCATGATATGCACACACAAGCAAGCATGCATATATAATTTGGGCACGCTTATGGTCTACACTGGGGGGGGGACCCTTGTCCTATTTGGGAGGGCCTTTTGTCCGGGGAGGGGCTTTTGTACTATACTCATATGCCATGCTAGCCTAGTCACGCACCTTAATCTAAGACATGTCAGCGCATCAAAAATTGAGTAACTTACATAATGGCAAGCAACGATGCTTCAGAGTAAGGTATTACGTGTAGGGTTTAACTGCCTTGATGAGCTGCTTAAGTCATAATTATTATGAGAAACATACTGAATATATTATTTATATCGATATGAATTCCTCATGAAAACATTTTGTTCTATACAACATATCGTCTAGAGATGCTATTCAAATGACGTCACTGCATCATATTCATTCATTCATTCCAGAGATTTATATAGCGTCCCTTTAAGTCTGCTACTCAGAAGCGCTCCCGAGTCCCGACTCCATCACGTTTAAAAAGAACAGTTTTAAGGAAAGTATAAAATGAGTCTGAGTGGACCCTTGGAGACAACCGCAACTCCAACGGGAGCATGTTCCAGAGCGAGGTGCCAACCACTGAGAAGGCACGATTCTGTTTAGTAGTCGTACGGACAAATGGGACAATGAACATGCCTCTCTCAATAGAGCGGAGAGAGCGGCGACCCAGTACACTCAAAGTAGAGTAACAGATATCGCGAAAATAGACAGAGGCGAGCCTAGCAAAGAACCGCCATACCAAAGAGATCTCGATGATACGGTACGAGATTCGCTGTTGGAGGGGGAGCCAGTGGAGCACATCCAGTATATGGCCGGATACATGGCCAAATTTAAGAATGCGTCCAACAATACAACAACACGTGCAGCATATCGTAGGATCCGCTCACGGGCGGAGACTTAGGGGGGACAGCGGGGACGATCCCCCCAAATATGGAGTGCGGGGATGGAGTAGCTGTTATATTTCCTATGTCTGAGACTGGTTTCATAAAACTATAAGTTTTACAGATGGGGCAAAGTAAAATTAAATTAGTAATGGGTGATTGTGCGCTCAAGTGGGGAATACATGCATAATTGGATTTGAGGTCCCAAGGTTGACCGATATGACTCATAGCAGGCAGTGGCGTAGCGACGGGGGGCGCGAGGGGGCGAACCGCCCCAGGCGGCACTTGTCCTAGGGAGAGGCGACATATTCGGTTTAAAAAAAATTATTGTTGTAAAGTTGCATTCTACAAGATTCTTATTGCCATGTCTAAACCTGGCACAATGCTTTTTTAGGTTTTTCTCGACTTAAAACTAACATAGGCCTACGATATACCGAAGTACATGTAGCATCGAAATAATCGAATGACACCTAATGTTTATAGACCTCAGAGCAATCCTCAGGTAAGTTGGCGCCCTAGGAAGTCATCTATATAAGAGCGACCCACCCTGTTGCATAGGCAGTAAGATGTGAGAAAATATTGGGTCTGGCACACACTGCAGGGGCACATATAAATGATTTTTGTCAAAATATATAGACTATTCTGGCAAACAAAAATTAATAGGAAAAGAGCGGGAGATTCAATGAGGTGTTAAGAGATTGAATATCGTTGTTGGAATTGGAAGTTTTAAAAAAAACAAATTTTTAATAAAAAATTTTTTAAATTTATTTTGATATCGTCACAAAATTTTATTCCTGAAAACTTTTCCTTATTATCCCAAAAATTCGGCGCTTCTAAAGTTTGGCGCCCTGGGCGGCTTTTTATGCCAGGAACCGGCCCTGATGGACATAGAGCGAAAGAGTATTTAGACATTCTACCCTTGTCAATTGTTTAATAATTTATTGGAAATGAAAGTATGAAACCATACCGTATCCGTAATCTGTATGATAAGTTACCAGTAACTAGTCTATTCTAATAACTATGCTTACTATAGTCCCATCATGATTAAATGATATTATTTAGGACTTAAAGAGAAAGAGTAAAAATTTTGCTCTTTAATTTTAATTTTTTTAAACTTTATAGTTTTCGATATAGCCTGCAAGACGTTTAGTGACTTTATTCTGAGGCTTGCTTTTATCTTATTTACTTTTCTAATTTTTATATCAAATAATAACGCATTTTAATTAGTCAAACAGTTTTAATTTTGACTGTGCATACTGTATAGTGAATTGAATACTAAATAGAATAATCATAATGTGTAAAATAAAAACACTCAAAACATGCGTCTTATGCCTATCACCCCTTGTGCATATCCAGGGATATGAATAAGAATAAAGTGATGGAAATAATAGACAGAGGTGGCATATGTATCTTCGCTCCAGGCGGCACTATGCCTCGCTACGCCACTGATAGCAGGTCACTTTATACCCTAAACAAAGACAGGCAGCAAACGCAGACCCCGGCTGGTATGCACCCTGGGTGATGCGGCTGATGCCGATGCTGCAGCCAATTGTTGCCGCTTCAGGTCAACCATGAGAAGGTCAGAGTTCACGATATTGGCC
This sequence comes from Bimastos eiseni, assembly GCA_959347315.1. Taxonomy (NCBI): domain Eukaryota; kingdom Metazoa; phylum Annelida; class Clitellata; order Crassiclitellata; family Lumbricidae; genus Bimastos; species Bimastos eiseni. The sequence continues at coordinate 47,973,936 of OY365807.1, read as the reverse complement.
AGGCCGCAAGGACAGTACTGAGTGGGTGCAGTAACCTCCAGTCGTCAGAACGGGACTCTGCCAGTTTGCTGATCAGAAAAAAGAAAAGCTGCAAGTGCCAGTCCATCCGATTTTTTAAGAAGAAAGCTGTTCGACAATTGTCGGAGACTCCTATCGCACATCGTCGCTATATACATGGATGGTACGAATCTGTGATTATATGAGGAAGCGCAATCCCTGATAATAGAGATAATCAGAGAAGGCCTAATAATTTGAAGGATAAAACGCTTCAACAAAATTTTAAAAAAATTATTGGGAGGAGAGAAATCGCACGTTTCTTTGACTACTGCTACGAGTTAGGCTTAAAGTTTAGGAATAAGAACTTAATGTTATATTGTATGATGCCTATTTTCTTTTAATAGTGATAAGAATAATATCTCAGATTTCTCTGTGCAGAATTGGTCAGTGGCGTCACTAGGGGAGCGGGGGCGGACAGCATCGGGTGAAACCATCAGAGGGGCGACACCAAAATAACACGATGACTGTCTAAAAAGCGTCAGTGCAGAATTTCAGCAAAAATTCAATGATTCTAAATTTTAAAAACCAGGTAACAAAAAATATTATCTTACTTGTCTGTGATCAAAGATGTCAAGAGGCAAGACGTTCGGAGGCAAATGCTCCAATTTCAGGTAGGGGGATATTTTTGAGTCTTAGGGGGATATCTTCAAGTCTCTAACAAACTTTTAAGTTATTGTAACAATGTAACTAATTATAACGTATTTATTATAATAAATAAATTGTAAATTAATGTTACTCACAGCTTCAGATTATGAAACAAGCTAGTAGTCTGGTACTAGGCCTACTACAAAGAACCAGCAATTGGTTACATATCCACTTTAAGTTGTTTATTTTCTTGTTTTGGTTCCTGTTGCCATCTACTGTTGCAAAGATTGCTAACTTCTCATCTAAAAAATTGTTAGCTATACATGTTTCCAAAATGAGTGTAGGATATTTGCCCCCCCTCCCGAACATCTGACCACGGGACGATTTCTCCCATGTAAATGTTGAATGGAAAATATATTTATCATCAATCCAGCACAAAAATAATAATACTAAAAATAATAATACTAATACTAATAATGATATTAAGTTAATAATAATAATAATAATAATAATAATAATAATTTAGTTTAATTTCACACTGTACGTGGCATGATTACAAGTACAGTATGAATTTGCGATGATATGTTATTGGCAGTGCTTGAACTTCTATTGAACTCCTATTAAATTAATCAAAATAAGCTTATAATTTGCGTCAATCAAACTTCTTTTTAACCACAAATTATTTTTAATCGATACAACTTCACTTTAAACTAGTAGACAAAGCGAGGCAACAATCACCAATCAATTGTATTGTATTTAAGTATTAATTAGCATTAATTTACAATTTATAATGCGCCACCATAGGGTGAACCATTCAGAAGCGCTGCCAGTGCGCAAGGTCCGGCAAGAAGAAGTAGGTTTTGAGAAATGCAAAAGAGGATAAGAGATAGAATTTTAGAGCGAACAGATGGAGAAAGCGCATTTCACAGACAGGGACCATTTGAAGCAAAATATCTAGACTGAATCGCCGCTGCTGTTGTAGTTTGGGAATTGAACTTTTTTACGACCTATCCACAACCCAAATTTTGTCGATCTGTCCCCCCTTAAACTCAGAGCCAAGTCTCCGCCTATGGATCCGCTCTAGGCACAGCAAACGCCCAGCTGGAAGGCCTGCATAGAGTGAGCAACAATAATCCAGTCGGGCAGTAATGATTCTAATCAAGACGTGAACAAGGGTAGCTGTGGCGTCTGGAGTAAGCGAGCGGGAAACAGTTCGAAGCTGACGCAACTGGTAGTATGAATCTCGGCAAAAGGGGCCGTTCACATATTATATAACGCTCAAGGGGTAGGTGGGTGGGTTCCTATTTTGTTAGCGTTATATTGTGTAGGGTGGGGCCCCCCCCCTAGGTTGAAGGTTTTGTTATATAACAAACTTTTTCAGCTTGTGCTATTTTGCCTGTTTGCCTGCCAATTGGAAATTCCATGTACCACTGGCCTTCTTTGTTTAATCGAAGTTCACAATTCGCTGTGAACCAAAACTAGCACTATCGGCTGTCATCTGGCGAATTGATTTATTTTTTATAAATCCACTTTTAAGAATTTCCTGATTACAATTTTAATATTTTACTGTGCATAGCTTTAAACGCTCTTAAATGCAAGTCTGTGCGATTTGTTATGATGATTGTGGTTTAAATTAACATTAATTCACTTGAAATAATTATTTTGGTTCCTATTATCAAGATGTTTGATATCATTTTCTATAGTATGTGTAGGCCTAAATAGCTTCATTATATGTTTGCTTAAATACGCAATTGTAGTTGTAGTATACACTCTATATCATACGCTATTAAATAGGTAGAATTGTACCGTGAACCTATCGATAACTACCTGATAGTGCCATATTAAACCAATGGATTCTTTGTGATACTGTAATCCTCATTTCTAGTGCAAAAGAGGAGGGAAACAAAAATGGTGTTTTTAGATAGGATTTCCGTCACTACCGCTGTATTATTGTCCTGTAGGCTATTCGTAGGCTTAGTTGTTGTTACTGGGGTGGGTTGGGGGGGTTGGGGTAGGGTAGCATATCTGTTGTATAATATAGGGGCGGGGGGGTCATAGCTGCTGTTATATAACGTTATTAGGGGTATGGGTGGGTCAAAAATTGAGATTTTATGCGTTATATAATATGTGAACGGCCCCAAAGACGGTGAATATGAGAGGCAATTGTGAGCTCTTGGTCATATGACTCCAAGGTCCCGGACAACAGAGGAAAATGCAAAGGGGGGGGGATAAGCAGTAATGGCAGTTAAATCAAGCTTCATAAGCTGCTGGCAATTGCCCAGGCAGATAAATTGGGTTTTTGTGGGGTTGAGTCGCAGCCCAGACAGCCACGCCCCACCGGGCCGTCATCCAGCCGATTTCGAATTTACGCAGCGGGCCTCCGCTTTTCAGCTCCATCCAACCTGCAGGCGCGACGCTTTTCTACACGACGCCGACTCTCTAGCGGCTGGCTTGTGGCTCCCACAGGGTTGGTTGCGGGCTAACTGTCGTTGTACCTAGCGCGCCACTAATATCGCCTCTATTGGTTGCCCAGGCTGCCCTATATTATTTTCTCTGCTTAATTCAGCGGTTCACAGGCCGAATCTCTAGCCGCTTGCTGCTGGGTCCACTGCGTGAATCGGATTTGACAAGCTGTCGTTGTACCCACCGCACCTCTAGGGACAGACTGGAAAAGACGTCGGCGTTACGCAGGTAGTTGTATGGGACCGTCATCCAATCACTGCAAGGCCATAAGTGGACAACTGTAGCCCTAACGGACTAGCTACAAAGGCTGAGATGTGGAACTGCTGCAGCCTCCGGGCTCGAATATACGAGCTACGAAGGTTTGTACAGTGCTGCATACCTGCTCCTGATATAATTTGTGTACAGGAAACATTTCTCAAGGAAAATCAGGCACATCGAATTGACGGCTATGAGATGCTCCGGCAGGACAGACCACACTCTAAGGGCGGTGGACTAGCTATCTTGCTAAAAGAAGGCATCAACCACACCTTGTTGCAGTTGGAGGAAATACCAGGCATCGAGAGGCAAGGTATCGAAATATCGACCGCCAATGGTAGGATCAAAGTAATCAATGTCTACATACCTCCTAGCATAACAGTAATAAAAGAACAGCTGAGTATGATATTTCCAGATCTCAGAAGCATTGTGGTCGGAGACTTCAATGCCCACAGCAAAGAATGGAAATGTACCACCAACAACAGAAGAGGAACCGACCTGGAGGAGGTTGTCATGGACAAAGATCTTGTGGTCTTGAACACAGGACAACCAACTCACAATTCCAGGGTAGGATCGGTAAACAACTCTGTCATTGATCTTGCCATTACAACTAAAGATGTTGCTCTAAGATGCACTCACAGTGTCCTGAACACCAGCCTTGGATCCGATCACATGGTCACACTCGCCAGAGTCGACGAAGTGGCAGACGTAGAGGACAACACAGGACTGCATCGGTGGGCCCTAAAGAAGGCCGACTGGAAGGCATTTCGACAGTCCAGCAGGATTCGAATTCACGACGGTATCATCTCGAACGACTTTAATGCAACATTTCATGCCTTCATGGAGGAATTACACGAACCGCTTCATCTGCTATACCGGAGCGAAAGGTAAACTCTAGAGCTAAACGACATAAACCATTACTGTTCTGGAATGATAAGTGTTCACAGGCCATCTATGATAGGAACCGACTGCGGAACAAGGCAACAAAGTCGAAGAACCTTGAATACCAGATTGAATATCAACAACAACAGGCGAAGACTAGGAGAATCATCACGGACACGGCTCGACAGAAGTGGGAGGACTTCTGTTCCACCTTAGACAGCCAGTCTAAGCTCGGACCGGTGTGGGAGATGGCGAGGAGGATGAACGGTGCTACAGCACAGCGAAACATCCCAACCCTGACATCGGAAGGTAGAGAAGCCAACTCGAGCATCGATAAGGCGAACCTCCTCGCCGAGACATACGCCAAGACAAGCAGCACCAACAACTTTAGCGAAGCTTTCAAAAGGTATGTATCAGACAGTGAGCGAGACTCTTTGCAGGCTCCGCCTTCATCCGCCACCATTGATTCAGACGTCGAGGCCCTAAATGATTCCTTCAGTCTCCATGAGCTTCGTGATTTCGGAGATCGGGTACAGGAGAATCCTGCGACTGGCGGACTCGTCCAGTGTATATGCAACCGAGTTGACAGCGATACGGGACGCTGTCGACTGGATCTGCAAAAACCGAACGCTCACGAGGGATAGATTTGCCATCTTCACTGATTCGCTCAGCGCTGCGAAGTCAGTGAAAACCCAGGGATCAGACTCAAGACCGATGCTGATGACGGAGGTTCTCGAAAGCATCAACAGACTTGGCTCGGGCGACGTTACGGTCGTCTGGATCCCGAGCCACGTGGGTATCCGTGGCAACGAAGAGGTTTACTCAGCGGCGAAAGAAGGACTCCACCTACCGGCTGTCAACTCTACTACGTACATCGAGAGACAGGAGATGATCGCGAAGATCAACCGGTACGCTGTGGACAAGTGGCAGAAGGAGTATACCGCCAACCCGAAAGGAGCCTTCTACAAGCAGATCGAGCCACTCGTGTCAACCAGGATCAAGTACACGGATACCCCGCGTAGGCAAGAGGTCCAGATGTCCAGAATACGGCTGGGTCGAGTGCTGCTGAACAAGTGGCTTCACACGATGAATCTGCACCCTGATGGAAAATGCGAGGAGTACGACGTCCCGGACACCATCGACCATCTCCTTCTGGAATGCTCACAGAAGAACATCAGCCGAACCATCCGCAAGAAATGTCAAGAAATTGGAGTCGACTTCACAACAAGGAACATCCTCCAGATTACAGGTCTGCAGAAGGAGGTGGTAAGACTCGTTGGTGAGATCACCAATGGTAAGATTCTTTAGATCACACCAATTGCCTTTTCATTGACCAAAACTTGCATTTTATTAAAAGATACATTTAATGTTGCACAGTTAGCATTGCATATATATATAACTATGCACGTATAGAAATGTTTCTTAACTTAATAGTGCATAACATTGTGTAAATAAATCGCGTATATAAGAATTTGAATGTCTAGCTTAAAAGAAAAAACAAAACAAAAAACAAACAAAAACACACACAAAACTATTTCAAAAAATATATATTATATTAATGTAAATATTCCTAGTAGTGTTGTAGATATCGAAGAACAATGAAAACCGCAAGACTAAAGAACCAGATATCATATGCGATGAAACTATGGAGACAGATTAAGTGTATCCATCACAAGAGTCAACAAAATGGTAAGACGTCAAAGACCTTTGCTGTCATAAGACGTCCATAAATAATCTTTCTCCGGGCTGAGATGATTTTTCAAAAGTGCCTACATAATCCACCAAGATAACACACTTTTTAAATTGGATAAAAATATTCTAAATGTGACTTTTGCATAATACAGACTTCCAGAGTTTTATTAAAACAATTATAATTCTTTGGATGCTGAACATTTTGTAATAGCCTTGTATGTCAGCATGAAAGAGCGTTTGAGAGAGAACTATTTATAATCCTTGCGCCTTGAGAAAAGACACTAAATATGTGTCGTGGAAGAAATACCCGTCTTATAGTAATTCAGTTAAATGGAAATACCCCCGAAAGTGCAATTTCATCATCATTTTTAATGAATTACAAACCTATTGGTACACTCATTTCTTAGAAGTGCATGTGTATTTTCCATTATTGACGATAAAACTATAGGTATTAGACCTTATTGACTTAATACGCCATATCAGATTAGATAAATTGTCTGCAACTGAAATACAGCTGCAGGCTCAAAACCTTTTGCATGTGTGCAAACATTAAACCTTTGACAATGCATGTAAATTCAAAACTTACTTCAAAATGGTTGAATTGTGGATAGGACAAACGTTTAACAGTAAGCAATTATCTGAGGGTCGGATAGGCTCTTGAAGGTCATGGTAAGGTTACTGTTAGTTATGAGGGTCAAGGTACGTAGGAATCGTAAGAGTTGGTTAGGGTCAAGATTACTGTTAGAATTGTCATAGATAAAATGTGAGAAACGCCGAGCCTCAGAAGTAATTTCTAAGTGCGTTTCGTGGCTAATTACGCCATACTCATCCGAAAAATGCACCATGGATGCTAACAAATCACCCTATATGCATACGAAGACCGAATCTTCCCCACCAACTTAAAATTTCGTTCTGTATGCGTTGCAAGGCGGAATCTTCGACCCCAGAAGCACCATGCATTGCGGAAAGTCCTAACTTCTCTTACCTCTACCTACGGAAGTCCAACGGTGACATACGATGATTACGATCATTTTTATTTATCTAGTGTGCACTAGTTAGTATCTAGTGCGAACTAGAAAACTATCTAGTGCGCACTAGATAAATAAAAATAATCGCATGTCACCGTTGGGTTTCTGTAGCAAACAATTGAGCACAAGGAAATTCGGTTCTTCGTTGTGTAGATTTTGCACCAAGTAATTCTTCACAAAATTTAAAACTGAACTTAATGAACTAGAATGAAAATTGCCTAAGTATTGCGTATCTCGGACGCATTCCGGTTCAGAAGCAAAAGCAAGGATGCTATACGTAATACGTACCCACATCTCAAAATTTGGCCCAAATAAATGCAGTTATTAAGAACTAAAAATGCAGAAAATTGCGACCGTGTGGAATGGAACCAGCGCAGACTTAAACCTAATGAAATTGTTTTCTGGCAACGTCTCTGGTCAAAAGTCGTCTGAATAGAAGTCTCTGAGTAGCAATTAGAATAATTTCCTTGCCACTTTTGTTCTCTTATTTACAGAGACCTTTAATTATGACATCAAGAATAATCTGCGTGTTGATTTTTTAACGACACCGTTCCATATCGAAGATGATTTGGTGTCCTCCTCCTTTCTCCAGGCTTGGGACTGTCACTGTCGAAGTTCAAACAGTGGAGGAGTTCAGAAATAATCTGGAGCACACAGACATATTATGCAATGTAGGTCTACGAAAACTGTTCAGCGCCTACAGCGAGGAGACCTGTCAAAACTTCATCGATTGCTGGGGACAATGTACTTCGCACGCTTGGCGTAACGTTGTTAATTTTTGACGTACAAGCATAAAATTTCATATTTGGAATCAGAAAATAATGCAGATTAACACCTGATGTAGCCAGACTTTGAGATATTACTAGTTAGAATGATTTTGTAGGTTTTTGTTTATGAGCGATAATAGAGGTTTTTGCCCGAAGGTGCATATGGTTAACTTTTTATTCTTATAATTATTATTTTTATAATTTCTATAAATATTTTTATAATTATTAATCATATGTTCAAAAGAATGGAAATTTGGGGTTGGCATAGCCCTCTTGCCTAATGATATGGTTTCCGCCGCCATTCTAGGATTAGAGCACGTGTATTTAGCGTAAAAATAATACATCTGTCATTATATGTCAACTTCATGACAAAGGTCGACACAGAACAGCTACACAGAACAGAACAGAACACTACTATAGAATGGACAGAAGTCATTGAGATAAGCACAGATTGACTGCGCTGGAAGAACAATGGATGATTGGTAGGCCGTTGACAGGTGATGTATACAATGGCTACTGATAAGGCGCCAGATGCCCAGTGCAAAGGTTACCTGCTGTTAGGGCACAGATGCCATTTTCTATTGTTAATGGGCGGCGCGCTGCCTTCATTCTAGGGTTGTGTAGGCCTGTTGGGCTACAGTCTAGGGTTACTTCACTCAATAGGAGTGCTGCACTGGCTTCCACTCCAGTCAGCTAGGCGTGCGCTGGTTCCCAGCCTAGGGTTAGAATGGCCTCAAACAAAGTAAATTAGGTTTGGCCAGCCTACAAAGTCATAACCTAGATACAAAGTACAAGTCACGGAAGACAATGGATGTCGTCATAGGCAGTGGATGACGTCATAGGCAGTCACGCGACAGTCCAAAGGGCAAATGCGCCAGAAGACCTACTACCCCCAGTACTCCATCTCTTTTATCATGTTAATGTGTTAATGCTGTTGGATTTACATACATGGATTTACTCTGAACGGAACCCTTTCCGTTTAAAACTACTCTGAACGCCCCGTTGATTGGCCTCTACATCAAAACAAGACACATCGACCAAGAGATCGAACCACCCAAGATCAAACCGCTCGCCTGCACCACAACACCACCGTGGCTGCTGCGACCATCCATGACAGACACCACTCTGACACAGAAGATCGGCGACCTGAACGACCCTCTGAAAAAGAGGGATCTGGTCAAAGATCACATCCGCTCCTACGACGCGCGAGTGGCTGTCTACACGGATGGAGCCAAGAACGCTGCAGGTAGGGTGTCGTGCTCATTCTACGTGCCCTCTAGCGGCCACCACAAAAGCTGCCGAATGAGCGACGGCTCATCGGTCCTGGCAGCCGAACTGGAGGCCATAAAGAGGGCTGTGGAATGGGCCGCCAGCGAAGATGCACACCATCTCGTCATCTTCTCCGACTCCCTCGCCGCGATCCAGAGCGTTGAGCGACAGCAGTCCGCTGCCAGACCACAGCAGCTCACGGAACTGCTTTACGTGCTGGGCGCCTACGCTCAACGCACCCAGTCGACCCCTACCCTGATCTTGATCCCCGGACATATCGGCATCGAGGGAAACGAGACCGCTGACACTCTCTGCAAGCGAGCGATACATAACGACACCATCGCCATCCCGACGACGCTCGAGCTCCAGGAAGCTCGAGCGAAGTACAAAGACCACTTCCTCCGGAAGTGGCAAGCGGACTGGACCACCTCCGACACTGGTTCGCACTATCGAGCCCTGGAGCCGAACGTCGGGATGGCCAAACAATATAACGATCCCAACCGGAGAAAGGAAGTCACCACAACCAGACTCCGGTTGGGCCACTGCCTACTAAACCCACAGCTGAAGCTGTGGGGCCGCCATCCGACCGGGAGCTGCGACGAGTGCGGTGACGTCCAGGAAACCGTGCGCCACTTCCTGCTGGAGTGCCCGGCCCAGCTGGGCCTCCAGGACGAACTCATCCGGGTGTGCGTACGGAAAAACTGGCCACACGAACTGAGCACCGCACTCAGTCAAACCAGCTGCTTGGACACCATCTACAAGTGGCTGGCAGTCTTGACACTGCGTAGGGATTGAGCAGAGAGGCCTTTACACTTCGCCACTGCTGTATTTTAGTAGGTGCCTCGGTCTGTATGAGGAAACATATAGGAGCTCCAATCTGCACTTCTTCTGGATTTAACGCGGTTTATATTCCTATAGAATTAGGCACACATACAAGCATGCATATATGCATATATAATTTGGGCGAGCTTATGGTCTACACTGGGCGGGGGGCTTTTGTCCAAATTACGAGCGGCTTTTGTTCGAGGGGACTTTTGTCCGGAAGGCTTTTGGCCGGGAGCTTTTGTTCTACACTCTCCAGTTAGTACCTCGTGCCTTGAGAATGCCCCCCCAAAATAATTTCATCATGCCTTCAAACCCTCAACTGCTATTTCAACATTTTGCCAAATATGTCCCATCAACACTCTCTAGCATACTATACCAATGCATCTAATTGATCACTGATATTACGGCAAGCAACAATACGGTAAGCCCATCTAGTATCACTGATCTGCAGGAATTGCCTCGCTGGATTCCTAGGATGTAACTCACTAGGCGCTTCAACCGATTTCTTATACATAAGAGAACTTAAGCAAAAACGTATAAAATTTCAATTATAAGTAATGGAAAAATCTCTAGCTTCTGGAATAGATTAACTTACTGAAATTACTTTTAATTAAAGTGCGTGGCAATGTAAATAAATGGCCAGTGCCCTCCGACTGCCTTCCAACTGCTGGACACTCTTATTAACACTGCTCATTACACTTGCAACATCATAACCTTGACCAACTAAACCTGAACCTATGTCTGCCCCAAATGACTTAAGAGTATCTAAAATAAGCCATGACAATTAATTTGCATCTAATCCGATTGCTGATTTGATATAATGACTCGCTATGTGTTATCAAGAGTCAGTGTAGATGTTCGCGTTTTGTATAACGACCGTGCTTGATCTCGACCCTGCTCAATTTACATGAAATTGATTGGGTGATGGCCTTTACCTCTGTTTAAAATTGTCCCTTTGAATGGGCGCCTCGCCATTTACAGACCCCGTGCAGAGATTTAAGTCCCACAAATGAACTAGCATCGGGAAACGAATTGTACGACCTGCACGCTCCTTGTCGCCGTTCTTGAAGCGAACTTGTACGAACATCTGATTATTCTATATATTTACAAAAATAATATATATACTCAAACTCATATTTTGCCGAATATTGTGCGATCTCTTCTGGCAGGTTATAGCCTCTCGATCAACTAGAAGCAGAGCGTATAGGTCTACCCACTTAATAGGCTATTATACGTATACTTCACACTCTCACAGTAGCAGCATGACTTTTATTTGACCCCACAAATATATGGTTCCAGCACCAACCAATACTATGCATCTTTCCGAATAATGATGATAATAATAATAATGTTTTCATCTTCTTCTGGTTCGCTGCTTCTGAGGCTGGTTCAAATGTTCAACGTTGTTGGGTCTCGATTTCAATTTTCCATATCCATATTTCATCATCCAATCCATTGAAACGAGCGATAGGACACTTATCAGTCGCGGATTCAGTCTATGCCGTATGGGCCCATCCATATATCACGTACGCAAAAACATCGGATTTTCGGACCCCCCTCCCTCTGTTGCACAGCGCACATTTTGTGGACCCCTCCCCCCATGTGTACGTACATTTGAGCTCTACTCCCATTGCAAAGGTTAAATAGCTATAAACAGCTATTAGACATTGATTTTACCACAGGATATATATTTTTGTTAAGCGTCATATTTAACAGCCTAAATTTTTTAGCAGTTATGAAGAAGTAAAACCCTAAGTTACACACGCTGCGGTAGACCAACAGCAGTGGAAAAACCTGGTGATAATGGCATCGGACATCTACGGGCGATGTGCCCATGATGCATGGTGATGATGATGAAAACCCCAACAACACTTGCAATTGAAACCGTTTTAATGCTACATAAAATTGATTAAGCAGGAATATATAGTCTGTGATTAGGTTTGCAGTTGTGATTTTCATATTCTGTATAATTAGACAATTATATTGGCGTACGTACATAAATTCGGGACCCCTATCCTCCATACGCACCCGTACGCAAAATGGCCGAAACTTGAAACCCCCTCTCCTCGCTGCGTACGTAATATGTGGACGGCCCCTATAGAGTCTGTGCTGTCATTAAGCAGAACGAAAATAATATACGCTAATGGCTGACATCTATAAGGCCTAGGTAACAATATTATGTTATGGTCTGCTAGGCCAAAGAGTTTGCTTACAGCGATAATAAAAAATATTTTTATGATGCACAAACTGTATCGCATATCAGTTTTTCCACGAAACTGGTCCTCTTCAAGTTTTGTATAAATAATGACAAACACGGACCGGATGAAAGTCAACTATGCACCAGTATTATTCATTTGACTAGTATAGACATACGCAGTGAGCCCTACGCACTGACAAAATATCATGAAAAAATACGAAGCCTTAATTTATTGAGAAAGTTCATTTCTAAAACGGTGAACGAACCCTATAAATAAATACATAAATATAGGTCCTATATATAATTAAAATAATAATAATAATATAATAATAATAAAAATATCTATTTATAAGCCCGATGAGAAGGGCGAGGGTGAATGCTCTAGGCCCGACGACTTTTTATGGGTCTAGACCAGGTCCGCACTCAATTTTTTCATTGAGCCTTGAGATAGTTCAGGGGCCGTGACTGACATTAATATGGGTCTGGATTTCAGAGAGTAGATTGCGCCTCATGCCACTCTGCGAAAGCGAGCATGGGGACTGTGGTTCAATTCTCGATGCTGGCTGTTATTTTCAGAGAGTTAAATCTCGGGCTTATAGCATCCTTGCCCGAGAACCCTAAATGGCGTGACGTTCATTCAAATGGGCAATCGATCGGTAGTGAAGGATCAAATTCACGTTGATAACTGAACTGGGTCCAGTAGTCATAATTATATGCGGTCGATATGGAAAGCGCCAAATCATTTTACTCGCTGCAAATCATATTATTCGCTGCAAACATAGAACATTTTAAGTTTTCGGGAAACCCAGGGATACAGCCATGGTCGCTGCCATGCAGGCCCATCTTGGTAAGGTGTTGGGACAACTAGAATATCCAGCTGTCTGACATGTAGGCCTATGCGCCTGCATGTGTTGAGTGCACAAACACTCATTATTAAGTGCTAAGTGCAATCTACAGTCAACGCCTACGCTCTATACGAAGATATCTAATGATAATATATGGAATGACCAATGCATGGATGTCTGTATTATAGATGATTTGCGGTTGTGATGTCGACTTGCATGAGGCGTCTTCGTGTAGTGGATGATGCAGATGCTCTGTAGTCGGCTGCAGCGCTTGGTGCAGCAGATGCTGATGCTGCTGCTGCCTCCGTCGATCGTTCTACGATCGTAGCAGGCGACGGTGGTGGTGGTGGTGATAGTGGTGATGTAGTGCGCTGTGCTCAACGTGTGATCTGTGTTTGTCGTCGTTCTTTGATTGGTGGAATTTTCCAATTCATCTTCTTCCCTCTCTTCTTATTCATCTGACTGGTAAGTACAACTGCGAGGCAGATGCTGTGTTGACAGACGCGGCAGTCTGAGTTTATCTTCTGGCCAGAGGATCGGCTGTCAGGCAACGCCATTATTAGGCCTATATAAGATCGCGTTTCATCAAGTGTATTGATACATACATGCATACTCATATACATGCATACGTGGATACATTCATAGCATTGCATGCACAAGCTTGCTTAACCCTTACCTCTCCAATTATTGTATCAAACGCATCAAAATTGACCGCTCACAGCGGTCTCAGCAGTAGTAATGGTTAAAATACAAATTTTAATCATATTGATTTAGTGTCAGGCAGGTTGAAATGTTAAGTGATGAAACACTTGTATTTAGACAGCAGTTCCAGGATTCCCAAATGTATACTTAGATGTATCTGCGAGGGATTGATATTTCGAAATTCATCCGTGGGTTGATATGGATACCCTCCAAGTACCTCTTTGAAGACCCACTCCATAGGCCTCTATGTGCCGGAACTCAGATCTATTCAAATATAACCACCGATTATAATTGCTATACATGTAATCAATAGCGTTTCAGCAGTGAATATGATTTTACGCCGTCGGCGACTTTCTAACCAGAGCGTCAATAGGTGGCGGGACATGTTAACATTGATTACATTACATAGGCTCAGACGAGAAACAGGGTGTGCTGCGCATCCGTATATCATATAGGCCTATGATATGTGGCTTATTGAGTTTCTAAACTTTTGGCCGTCTAGCAAATATTTTGTTTTTATAAAATCTTTGTTTCACACATTGCCTGTAACATATACATGATATACCTATGCAATGGCTACAAACACTATTTTGTCTGTTCAGTTGGCAATTAATGTCTGACCTAATTACTCAAATACTCGAGTTACAAATAATATCATTAAAAAAGCAGAAAAACAACCTGAACGAGAGAAACCGGAGGATCGGAATAAGAATTTGGCGGAGGAAATAATTGTACAACTGCTGAAGAACCAAATGACGAACGATGGAAAGAAACCAAGTGCAGGCCTACAGCAACGCATGATCAACGAAGGCATTTAACAGATTCTGGATCGATTTATTGTAATCGTCGGTGTTGTTATTATTATCGTTACTTTATGGTCATGTTTATCTGTATGGTCGTTACTGCCATTAGCCAGAGACAGGATTAACCCCAAAGGCCTTTAGTAGTGAGAAGGAACGATGCTCTGAAAGGATCATTTGTCTTATTAATTATCAGCTTTTGTATTGCTTGGATAAAGAATCTATTTCAGGGAGTGCTGGCTGGGTGGTCAAACATATGCTATCATAAGTGTTGATGGTTAACTGTACCGTTATCTGGCAAGACTGCAGTCAAGGCCATCTGCATGTATTGCCCCCATGTTTTTTAATGCCACAAGACAAAGCAATATGTCGTAGACCTAGTAATGGCGGTGGTTCTGCGAATTCTCCATGCAGCAACAATCTCAGTAGCAACACCAACAATTTTTTTCAGTCTTTGTTCGCTCAGTTCTTAGATACACGAGGAATATGTTCTATGTATAGGAAAGCTTGAGAAGCCGGAGCTACAAGATCTTCTGCAAGTGGCGCAATATTGTATTTGACCTGCAACCGACGTCTTGCACTCCAAAAGTGAAGGCCATTTTTACAGTATTCGTTGGAGATTTACATGTATTGAAGGCACGAGTTAGCACAAGTATCATACCTGATCAGCTATGAAGTCGAGTTTTTGTCGGAAAAACTTAATTTAAAATATAGTTTACAGGTAAATACATTTAATATCACACGGTTTTTTCTAACGATGTGCTAGCAAACTATGCAAAGTAGGTCTACTCGATCATGGTCGATACAGTTTAGTTATGTTTATTAAAGTGACTTCCATAACTACTGTTTTGTCCTGAGATTATTATAAACTTTAAGCATCCAGGAAACATCACAATGAAAATTGACAGAGGGAAATAGCCAATCAGGTGATCGAAAGTGAAAAGCTCTACTTTTTCTACATAATTATAGCATACTGATTCATTCATTCATTCATTTCGAAAATTTATATAGCGCCTGTTCAAGAAACCTACTTATCCTATGCGTGTGGCTCGTTTTGTTTAGTTGAGAGTCTACACCAACTCGAGGGATCCGGAGAGAAGACTGAATGGCAAATCTCCAGGAAGTGACGCCATTGAGAAAGTCTTATTACACTTTGTAGGTATTCGTTCATTATCGTCAGTCAATACACGTGGTATTGCCAGATTTTTATGCATTAGCTTACGTTCATCTCAAATGTTTTGATACATGCACTATGTATACTTTCAGTCCTTCATTCTCTCTTTTGTACCCTGTGAAGTTGTTTTTAAATGCATATGTATGTATATATATATATATAGGCCTATATAAATTTTAAACGGTTTCGGTTCTTATGCGATCGCAAAATAGCTGGATGAAACTTTTATTCCGCCGCGAATCAGTCGACGTTACGTCATCTTCAACGCTCAATAGATGGATGCTGTTGAATTTGATCGGTTTTGAGATTTTCAGGCACTGTTGTTACTCACGCATTCTCTTTGTCTCTGTCACTGTCACTGTCTATCACTGTCTACCAGTCTGTCTGTCTGTATGTCTGTCTGTCTGTCTGTCTATCAGTCTGTCTATCAGTCTGTCTGTCTGCCTGTATGGCTGTATGTCTGTCTGTCTGTCTGATTTTCCGTCTTGACTTCTCTCTTACGGCATTCTATCTATCGCATATGCTTTCATTTTCCGACCATAGTAACAAGAGCCCGTGTGTCGTCTCCAATAATTATTATTATCTATCGTTATGCGATCCGATCCCGATTCGCCTTCTCGCCCGACGACTCGACCGCCCGCCAGTCCGTTCGTCTGCCAGCCATGGACTTAGCTGGGGCTTCCCTACTCAGCCTCCTCTCTTATAGGAAGCACTCTAACGGGAGAGAGAGCGCGACTGTCCCAGTTGTCAGAGGCCAAAGGCAACGCTCATACGCATAAGATATTCATTTCCTCCTCCGCGAACAGGCGTCAAGCCAAACGAACAGACAAAAGGACAGTCAAACGGACGAACGTACAAGCAGACACACAAACGGACGGACGGACGGACGGATGCTTTGGATGCGGACGAATTCAATAAACTTCATGAGATCCAGACGACAACCATGCACGAAGCAACCACTGCGTCAGTATACGACGATGACGACGACGACTACGTCGCTCCTATAACAACGGCTGTTCGGTCTGTCTACCCTACTGACTGCATGGTGGCGCCACTGCATCTCGGGCGCAGTGTCTGCCCTCAGCCTATATGGGATGACATCAATACGCCGACGACGGACATGCGTACATTGCACGCGGAAACTGTGTGCGCCTAACGACGTCGTAATGAAACGCCGGCTGCAGTCGCTTTATATAGGAAGGAAAGTAGCAAACATGGCGGCAAAGACGTCCGCTATGCAATGCTGGCTCAATACTTCTCCACCAGATATTATAATGACTGGTGGCACGAATAGCGGAAGAGCGGTGACTAAGTTGGTCAACGAGGTGCGCCACTACCATTGACTGCCGGATGTGAGTGGCCATTTTGCGGATTTTTTACGGAAATTGGTTAGTGTGTGCATGTCATCGTTTGGTTAGCGTTTGGTTAGCGTGCGAAAGAAGTCGAGATGTGACTCAGACTTTTAAGTTGGTTGTCGATTAATATGCGATAGATGAAGAGTACTCGAGGCCTTTCATTCTGCGTCTACTGTCCACTTAATTATGCAATAGGTGCAAGTGTTCATCTGCGGATTGCTTTTCTGACACTCTGCCAATGAAGCGTCATTTCATTCGGTGCATCCAGCCAGTATGACATCATTGCGTCCAGCAGCTTGTGTGACGTCATAGACTGCAGCGCACATCTGACCTTGGAATATCTATCAGTCGTCTAAAATCTGAGCAGGTCTTTTTAAATCTGTTTATCAGCGACGGTTAACAAGTGAACTATTGATGTCAATGATCATCGTTGTCACTTAATCACTTAAAGACAGTGTCCTATTGCTTATGATGTGGATTGGTCAGGCAATGTATAGCTCTGCATGGTCAAACATTTTCATATATTATTTTAGTGCTGAATGTCATTTCCAATGCAGTGTGTCAAGATTTTCTAATTTGACACAACTGCTCTTTTGCAATGACTTATAACGACAATACGTTTGCTATGCAATGTTCCGCAGAAGTCCAACCTCTGTCGGAAATGTTGACCCTTGTAACACAAACAGTCAACTGGAGGCGCCACAATCTTACGGTTTGAGATGAATGGCATCGTTTATCACTTCGGTTCTTTAGAATGCGCATTGTGTGACTTCGGTCACGTGTTTCATGATGTCTTAAACACCGCAAAGAACTGTCTTTGGCGACTGATGGTCCATGGTGGCGCTCAGAGCATAAGATTCATTTTTAAAATTAATTGCCTTTGTCTTCAGCCCATATACCCGAATACAGACAACAGAGTCAGCTGAGTAGCTTCATAGAAATCAACTCGAATCACTGAATGCTTCCATCGAAACAACTAACTAAAAAAGAAACGAGAACATCGAGTTCGTCATGTTTTATTGGCTCATGTACGGACGATGTACTAGATCTCCTCTTCAGTATTAGTCGGGTAAACGTCAGAGAGATCTAAAACTTAACCTTCATTATTTGGTTATTTAGACTAGACCTATTGGCGGAATTCTATCCACAGATGAGAGAACAGGAAAATCAGCGGTGAATGCTATGCAATGCAATTTCCAAAGGTGCATCGAATTTGATTCTCTACCAGAACGAAACTGAAAGAAATCGGATCCGTTATCTTTAAGTAGCTGCTGCACTCAATCACGGTGTAACTAGTTTGTCTTTCATGTTCTATACCGCTTTGAAAGACGATTTCCAGAGACAAATGCTAATAACGTTTGCAAATCAGTTAGGCGTGTGAGGATATAATTATAGTGCACACACGTATCGAATAGCGTAAAAAGCACTTAAAGGTGCTCTTGTTATAGTTCTTGTGGCGGAGATCAGCTTCATCCGTTGGAAATGAAAGGTTCTGGTGATGAGGAAAGCGGAAGAGGACAACATCTGAAAGACAACAAGAACCTTATTGCTTTCCAGCCGCGAAGCGAAGCACCTCTGAAATACTTGTATAGTTTCCAGATGCGTTCAAGCAATGACAACATATCGGAAACAAACTGTTGTTGGTAATCAGTTATGCGGAATTGCTCGTGAAACAGGCGGATGAACTGAGTATTCGATAGGTTCTGGTCTTATATAATCTAAAATACTGCAAGAGATTCCGCGGACGCAGATAACCTACATTCGGCCAACAAGTGAATTCCTATTGTCTGGGTAATAATAACAACAGAATCCCAATTAAGCTTAGCTATACGAATCAGGGGAGATGATGACTGTCTGTTACCGTCCAATCGGTTTTCGAACCTACCAGCAATAAACATCAGTTTGCAGGCGCTCGCATGCACCAATCAGTCCGCCCGACAATTATCCTAATTATCAGTCTATAAAATGATGTACGTTACACAGTGCCTGACATAAAACGTCAACTTCCGACACCATAGATGACCGGTTTTCATTTATAGACCGCGTTACAGCGATACAGAAGTGAATTAGAGCACACTTGACAATGTGAACAAGAGATAAATGCTATTTACATTTTTGTCGGAACTATCGTTTCCCAGCTGAAACCATTCGAGCAATAGGAAGAAACGGTGCTGCTGGGGCTGTAGGACAGACTCCAACGAAGGATCGTCCATTAGGTAGGCCGCTGAATTGGGGAAATATTGTTGCTGATAGGCTCGAAGGGAGGAGAATCGGGCGACGACTTTCCGCGTGGGTGACGACGGATTAATCTGCTGGATTACATGGCTTCGCGTTTCTACTGCGTCTGTCGGAGGCCGGAAGTCATCGACGACGACGACGACGACGATGATGACTTCATGCCGTGGTCACCCAGGCGAACCGTCACAGTTGACCGCCCTACGCGACGCCGCTGCCTGCACCTCCTCGTCACAGCCTCTGACGAAGCGACGCCAGACATTACCTGCCTATAACGAAGACTGTGAACGGTAGCCGAATATATGCTCACCTTTGACCCCTTAAACACTTCCTCTTAAGAGTGAAATCTCGTTGCAACCATAAAGGCACTAGTTCTCTAGTCAGACTAATTCCTCTGAAGAGTAAGCAAAGGCTCATAACTACTAGACACTGGGTTAATAGCGCAACAACAAGACACCAATGTGGCTAAAGTGACAGGCCTAACGTTCTGCTAACACCTAAGCTTAATTTTCCTCTCCAACTTGCGCATTAATCAATAGGGTACTCTGTGGGCAGTTTCTTAAGTAGAAACATGTGGCGCCAGTATGCACATAGGTCTAAGGAAGTTTTTTATATTGGATACGCGTTGTTTATTTATCTTGTTCCGATCGATGGCTGGCGTAAGAATTATAATTATGTTAAATACAAAAATTTTATAATCTGGCTGACTTTTAGATTACTTTTGCGTGAAGAACATACGGCACAACAACCAATCAACATCAAGCAAACAATTTTACCACGGGTAGCTTACCCACATTTGATACTGGCGCCATCTATTTCACAGAGTCCCCCATTGTTCAACAAATCTTCAGCTACAGGTTAAAGTTTACAGACTATTTCTTAACTTAGAGAATAGGATCAAACGCCGTGGAAACAGAAGAGAACACTTCTGATTTGTTTTTTAAGTGGCTGAGGAAAACTGAATGTAATTCGAGATATACATGGGCAGAATGTGTTTGTGAGCTGACGGATTCCAATCGAGAAATGCCTGGGCGAGCGAATTGCAATGAAAGTTGGAAGAGCGATTGCTAAGAAGAATCATTGCAGTTTGAAATAAAGAAGAATAATTTGCCAAAAAGAATTCCAGAAAAAGCATTTTTTAGGAGAGAAGAAAAACAGCTGAGAAGTGTCAGGAAATGTAAAAATAAGAAAACTTAGGGAACAGCAGCAAAGAATATATCAGTATCAGACACAGACAATAGATACGAATATATAGATATTTATTGAAAATAAGGGTAGTGGCGCGTTTACCTATAGGCGCCTAGGGCCCCAAATATCAGGGGGCTCCCAAATGATGAAAACATTAAATATAAAATGTGAGTTAATGTGAATAACGTCTCGGGAGCCCCAAAATGAATGAAAACATTTCATAAAAAATAGCATTACAGAGGCTCCAAATGAATGAAAACATTAACTACAAAATAACATCTCAGGGAGCCCCAAACGAATGAAAATATTAAATACAACATGACATTTCAGAGAGGCCCCAAATAATTGGAAACATTTCATACAAAATAACAACTCAGGAGGCCCCCAAGTGATAAAACCATAAATACAAACTAACGTCTCAGAGGCCCACAAAACGAATGAAAAAATTTCGCACCAAATAAAATCTCAGGGATGGTGAAGGACCACCGAATGAATGAAAACTTTCATACAAAATAACATGTCTCACGCATGAAATATTTTAGATATAATAATTTATATTCTCTATTTTTGCAGCTAAGCACTCACATGACAAGTGTAGTGTGGTAATTCATAATTGCTTTGTTAATGTTAATATCAATCAGCTCGATTAGCAGTGTTGGTAAGAGCCAAAGCTGCGTGTTGGGAGCCTCTTCGCCACCAGAAGCTGGCTCACTGTTTAATCTAGTGAAATTTTAAAATAAATTGAGCTGCGTATTTCGATATTTGATGTGATGACGTGACGTCACATATCTCAGACTCCCTCCCCTTCGTCACAAATCGTCGCAGATGTATGACTCCTCCAACGTCATTTATAGGCGGCCCCTTAGACTCAGTGTATAAATTCAGAGGTCCCCCTAAATGTTTGCGCCTAGGGCCCCGTTTTCTATAAACGCGCCTCTGAATAAGGGTAATAGATATGGTGAACATTCACATATAAAGGTAGCACAAAACGTATAACAGAGCTCTGTTCAAAGGATATTAATAACAGTTAATGCTGTTATATAAGATAAAATTAACAGATAAAGACAGTAGATTAAGAGAACAGATAAATATAACAGATAAGTGCATCAGAAAAGCATAAGAGATAACAGAGTGTCTGATAAATAAAACATACTGGGATCACATACATGGATAATAGACATGGAGAAAAGATAAAAGGAACATAGAATTGGGGAAAAGCTGGAAGAGTATAGGTGATTAAATGAGACTAGAGGCACGAAACAATCTATCAGAGTCGAAATGGATAAGGAATCGAGAACTACGGTATTCAGTTAGAAATTTCGGGTAGGAATTCTATCGGTGGAAAGAAATTACAACGGAAGGGAGCAATTGAACATTCAAGGATAAACGGAAAATAGACGATGGAAGAAAGGAGTGATGACGTGACGACATCATTCAATGAAGAGACTGATATAGTGAGTAGGGTGAGTGACGAGAGGCCACATCTTCTGTCAACAGAACATAACGAATCTATCAATCACTGAAACAATGTTTCCCTGAACAGTACTTACACTTATGAATGTCATGAACTATTACAGTTATTAAAGGATGATCATTCGAGAGAGAATTCACTCGAGTGCATTGGCAGTTAGTCATCATGAGATCGTGACTGTGGTTGAACCCATCAGTGAGTGTATCATCATTGCAGTGACTCGTCGTTCTCGACTCTTAGTGAGGGACTTAGGAGAGTTAAAGTCGCCGTAATCTGGCGTGAGACAACCTGTCATTTAGTGTATTGGGTTCCGTGTCTATAGTCCGAAGGTTCGATAGCCTGAAGATTGCATAGTGTCCGGTCGTTAGGTGATATGATTGCGGTTTTAATGGTAGCTGGATTAATGAAAGGAATTATGTTTGGCTGGAAGCTGGATTGTACCATTCTTTTCATTCATCCAGCTTCCATATAAACATGATTCTTTTCATCCCAATCCAGCGCCCGGTTTTACACATTAATTTCATCGATAAATCCAGCTTTTAGTTAAATTATTGTCGAAGTATAGAATCTTCGAACTATCAGAACCTTCGGGTTATCGATCGGACACCATGGCAGTGTATTGCTATCTTTATATTTCGATGCTGAGACCTGCGTTAATTATGCTGGTCCTTTCATAGCGCCTTTATTACCTTAACAAAGCACTGAGTACAAATCATCCTATTGCCGACTAATAGGAGGCTATCTGTGATCAACTTTGTGTGACATGGTAGCTGATTGGTTAGAGCGATCGTCCCGTAACACTCAGTGTGTGCTGAGCGAGCGGGCTCGACCCTCGTCCTAGGCCTCAGTCATTGTGTAGGGATCTTGAGCAAGTCCTTTGCGCACCATTGCTCTGCAGTGCAACTGCAATTGCGCCGTCGAACGTGTGCAGTTAGCAAAAAATTTGGAGGAAGGGCGATATCAAATTTCAGAATAAATAAATAAAATAAATAAATGTACTTTATGGATGAGGTGACAATCTCTCAATAACATTGCATTTTGGATCCAGTGGAAACAAATTGGTGAATTTATGTGACCTTCCATTTCTTAAGAACAGAGGTTATGACGTAAGAGCCTCTACGTCACAAATTCCAGCTATGGCAACCTAGCGACGTCTTTCGTCCCACATCTCTTTTCCCAATTGCTCTTCCGAAATCTGTTTACGTCCCACGAGATGGCGCTGGCGTCGATGTGCCGTCCTCTGGCGATCGCTGCCTTAATTGACACCAACCCCTCAGGCTTCTAGGTGCGCATGCGCCAGATTCGACAATATCTCGCCGACGGCTCGTCGCGCGAGACTAGATTAACAGCTTTCGGTCTGCGACCACGCAGGAAGCAAGTCCTGCGTCGCTTCAGACGCAGCCTACGCCGATCGATCGACGCATGAATTGAGGAGGAAGAGGAGGAGAAGGAGGATGAAAAGGAGGAGGAGGAAGAAGATGAGGAGGAGAAGGAAGGAGAATAGGAAGAGGGAGGTGAAGAGTAGGATAAAGAGGAACAGGAGGAGGAAGAGGAGAAGATAGAGGAGGAGAGGAAGGGAGCAGGAAGATTAGAAGGAAGAAGGAGGAGAAGGAGGATGAAGAGTAGGAGAAAGAAGGAGAATAGGAAGAGGAGGATAATCAGAAAGAGGAACAAGAAGAGGAAGAGGAGGAGAATTAGGAGGAGAAGGAGGATGAAAGGATTACGAGTAGTAGAGGGAAGAGATGGCAATGTGTGGTTGTGAAAGGAAGTTTTATAAGAGGAGGCGTCGATGCGTGGCGCCACTGCATTCCGAGTGTCCCATGTGCAGCCAAGACAATTTCGAGAAGGTGCGAATGCGTGGCAAGAGGCACTTTACGGCTGCACGATTGAATGGAAACGGCGCAGATGTTTAGGCTTAGTGGAGACTAGGATACTTTTGTGAAGTCGCTGGGGAGTGGCGGCAGTTGGCGCCATGGTCATCCAGACGTAAAGGAGGATGGAAAGACTTGCAATCAAAGCTGGTGCTTGTTCTAGGCACTTAAACTCTTCTTGTTATTCTCGCTTGCATTGTGTTTAAGAGTAGAAGAAGTTTCAGATCATAAGGAGGAGGAGGAGGAGGAGGCCACCAGTATCTAGAAGATGCCACCCTCTATTCAGACCAGAAGGTGACCATCTATAATGCGAATTACTAGAAGTGACCAATAAGGAAGCGTCTTTGAGAATTATGGGAAAGTTCGACCGCCGTATTGATTGGGGAGAGATATTGAAAGGTAAACGTTTCTTAGAGTTTGCTAATGCCAGCTTTATGTAGCAGCATGTCATGGACATACCCAGAGGAGACAAACATTTTGATTTCAGTGGTAGAGAATATAAGTGTTGGAGAGAATAGTTGCAAAGTCTGCATTGATTCGTTAAAGATCTGGATTAACTTCTCTACTTCCATCTTCCAGTGGCTTTCCTTTTTCAATGGTTTCTGATATAGTTGTAGAAACTCTTACTATCCTCGATAACCTCTGTTAAATCCTTGTTTGAAATATTGAAAGTATTTTATTTTATTCAGAAACTTGTTTCTTAAATTTGCCAGTCTGGCTACACTCGCATCATCCCAATCTAGTTCATTCTTCCTCTCCTTCTTCAGCTCCTGAAGATCCTGCCAATGTTTATTCCTTGTTCCCTTTCTTTG
Organism: Bimastos eiseni; assembly: GCA_959347315.1. Classification (NCBI taxonomy): domain Eukaryota; kingdom Metazoa; phylum Annelida; class Clitellata; order Crassiclitellata; family Lumbricidae; genus Bimastos; species Bimastos eiseni. The sequence goes on along the minus strand of OY365807.1, from coordinate 47,949,463 downwards.
AACTTCTTCTTTTGATCTTCTGTACTTCGGAATATTCCAACAATAATCGCCATTGTCAGTTCCTTAAACTACATCCTTGCATCATTCACTCCCCTTTTTTTCACTTGTCCTCAACCCCATCCTCAATAGTTAACAAAATTGCACAAAAGAAGTTGGGTATTTTCACAAAGGCTTTTTGCAACCTGGGTCTGCTCCATGATTAATTCTCATCCGGCAGCTTATTGAGCACAAGTAGTAAATTCTTCCCAAGACTTATTAAGACTACATCGAAAGTGCTGCGAAAAACTGCTCGTTATATTGTTAGCCTGGATTATTTCAATTGTAGAGTTCAAAAGTACAAAGAACATTTCTCGTTTCTGAAGAACTCCAAGTTCTTACAAGATCTGGAAAACGACAGCGTGGACTCGGATATCATAGAAGAGGAGCTGAGTGCGTTGCAGGAGGTGCCAATAAGGTAAGCGGAAGCGACCAAAAACAAGACAAGTAGAGCGACTGGGACACCCGGACGCTGGCGTACCCAACGGCAGAGGGGCGGAGGGCTGGAAGAGCGTATAAGTTGGATTTTTGAACAGAAAACATACAATATGCACAATGTATTGATGAAAATAAAGCCCTGCTGAAATATAAGGTGGAGTAATGAACTACATGTTTACCGAGTTGCCAGGTCGTCTTTTCCTTAACATAAGAGACAGGTAAACGTAAGAAACTTTACGATCACGAAAATAAATTGCTTTTTCAGGTGTTATAACAACGTTCGAGTAGAGTAATAGTACTGATGTTTATGACAGTTTATGTCCCAGACTCTTAAGAGTTCTTTTCTGCTGTGGCTTATCTCACCGAGAGCTCCTCTGGTGCTTTATATAAATATGTTAATACAAGGAAATAAGGTTCTTGATACATAGACCTACATGAATACATACATGCTTGTCTACATACATACCAGCGTACAAAGTAAACGGAAAAGTCAGTTTCATAAAGTTTCGAACCTGCGAACTAGACTTGTACTAATCGCGATTAGTTAGCGCCAAATAATCGATTAGTTCTATTGACTCAGTTGTTTGATTGGTTCGATTTGTAACATCACAACCAATGATATTGACTCAGTACATCTGAGTATGTTCTGTTATTCAAGTGACCAACGGTGACTAATCATGGAAGTAGCTCTGCATCTTATTTATGACGAGGATGACAAAATTATTTGTCTATGTTTCAGTATTATTTGCAAATTAGTTATATAACGCAATGGAAGTTATGCATGGCTGTCATCGGTTTAATTCTACTGTGTTTGTAATTGTACTGAGATTTGTTAGTTTTAAATTTGAAAACATTATTATTATTATTATTATTTACCCGAGGTACACTAGTTTTCATGCCCAAGCCTACTGCGAACATTTTGCTGAGAGCGATATAGACGAGAGCGTCGATATAGATATTATAGAATACATGCACATTTTGACAACAATAAACTTTTATTTCATACTCATTGAATATTTAAGAAGGTCATTTTCGGTGAGGAGATTACATTTTATTATGTAATGTTTAGACGCGGTGGTGTAGCGGTATGTTCTGTACCTTGTGACACTGTGCTCTGCCTCACAGGGTCTTCTTCATGTCCCTTTCTCTAGGCCCTCTACGATGCAGTATCATGCTTTTTCAGTTGTGAGCCCAATCGCTTAGAATAGAATCCCATTGGATCTTCGACTCATACCTAAGAACTCTCTACCCTATTTTTCATTCCACTCTGAAAACTGTCTTATATGACCGAGGTGGGACCAGGAGTGCTTCTGAGTTGATTTATTGAAGAGGCGCTATATTAAGTTTCAATGATTGATTGTATTTGAAGGGTCGCAGGTTCGAACCCACCTCAAGTCACTGCGTAGGTCTAATTGTCTGTGAGGAAGGCAACGGGAAGCCACTTCATTCATCTCATCCTCGGGTGGCATATCATCATCGTCGTCGTCGTCATCATCATCATCATCATCATCATCAATGTTACGAAATACTTGCTGATGATTTCCGACATAACATTGGTATCATTGCCTGTAGCTCAGGGTGTAATCTGGGCTCACCAATAGCGGAACATTATCGTTCCCTTTGGGTTCACTCAATAGGGCCTAATAGGGCGTATACCAAGTTACCAACCCATTCAAAAAAGTATCATTAGTCATGCCACATGCCTTCTCTTGAGCAAAAACGCGATCAGCTTAAAAATGAGTCTTTGTGATCAAAAGAGCAAATTTGGAGTTCCGAGGCAGAGTGGTATATATGCATGCATTATATTATAATGGTGTTTATTTTCAGTACGAGAGAGAAGGTCGCTAAGTTCCTACAGAGCAACCCCGTTCAGATTCTTCTCTGCATCATCGTTCTCTTGGATGCTGGAATCGTTATAGCACAAATTCTTCTCGACCTCAACTCCGTCAAAGGTGACGACCATCTTCTCCGATCTTTCGTCTTACTTAATTAAAGCCTTTGGTTGAAGCGTCCAATGGTCGGAGGTTGGTGAGGGTCGGACCTGTCGAACTGTGACGTGAATGCGTCGTATAAATTAAAGGTCTGCGAGTCGAACATTTTTGCTACCCGACCCGTACCCGTAACCCAGGACCGTTACCCGTACCAGTACGCGACCCGTACTCAAAATTCCTACCCGATCCGACCCGAACCCGCGGTATACCCGTACCCGTGACGTCACTAGCATGTCTTCTCATAGTCTTGCTACCTCCCAGGCTAATAGGATCACAACTTACTTAGCATTACACTGTTGTCGTCGTAGTAGTAGCAGCGACAATAGCAACAGCATCAGTGACAGCAGCCATGGGGTAACGATGGCGGAGGAAACAGAATAATGAGGAGAAAGTGGATGAGGAGAAAGGTAAGGAAGAAGACGAAGAGAATGACCGAAGCTGGAGGAAGGGTGACTGAAGAAGAGAAGCGAAGGAGATGCAGCAGAAGGGGCAGAAGGAGAAGGAAGAAGAGGAGACTGGAGGCAAGAGGAGTAGAAAGAGGAGGATGAAGGAGGAGGAGGAGGAAAATAAAGAAGAGGCAGAAGAGGAGTGCGGAGCTTGAGGAGGAGAGGAAGAAGACAAGGATTACGAGTAGGAAAATAAGGAGGGAAGAGGAGAGACAGCAGACGGGCAGAAGCAGAAGGAAAAGCTGAAGGATGAGGGTGAAGAGGGGATTGAAGATGAGGACGAAATAGAGGAGAAGGAAGAATAAGAGGAAAGAAAAGAAAGAGCTGTAGGATGAGGAGGAGGAGCAGAAATAAGGAGCAGGAGAGGGAAGGTGAAGGAAGTGAAAAGGTAGAGAAGGATCAGCAAGACGATTAGCAGGAAAAGGAGAATGAAGCGGAATGAAAAAACAGTGCTTATTATACATACAAAGAGGAGGGGAAGCGTTACATGTAGGCATATATTACTTGGGTTTCGAATGTGCCAGTTTGTTTATAATAGCAATTAATTAAGTCTTTGATGATGCAAGATTCGCCTACATTTATATATTTAACGGTGACATTGAACACTAAAACCTGACGCTTACACGAGTAAAATCGGGTATTCCCTTACCCGTGATTTGTCTACCCATACCCGACCCGTAAAATATGTACTCGTACCCTACCCGTACTCGCGGGTAGGGGTCGGGTCCGGGTTACCCATGGGTACAGGTGTTCCCGCAGATCCCTATTATAAATACGATATTATTCTATAAAAAAAATACGTACAAAAGCACATCACACAATTTTGAAAAAAATAACCGTATTTGATTGTTTGCTTAAACTTCTGGCCTTCGATCCTCCTTCCTTCCTACATTAGCAGCTTCCTTCATTCCATCTATCCACCCTGCCTTTCATTGCTTCCTTCCTTCCTTCTTTTAATAATTTCCTCCTTCTATTCCTATATTCCATTCCTTCCTTCCTGCATTCGTTTCTTCCCATCCATTCATTCTTTCCTCCCATATTGATTCGCTGAATATTTCCCTCCTTCATTCCACTCTTACATCCTTCATCCCTTCCATTCATTCTGCCTTTCTTTCTTCCCACATTACCTCCTTCATTATTTCCTTTCATTCTTTCATCCATCCAGTCTTATTTCCTTGATTCCTTCATAACATCTTTTCATTCCGCATTCTTTCCATACATTCTTCCATCCTCCATCTCCAACATTACTTTCTCCTATCTTCCTTTCTTCCTACATTACTTCCTTCCATTCTTCTTATATTCCTTCCTTCCTGCATTCCTTCTTTTTATCGCTCCAAGAGTCCTTTATTCCTCTCTTCCTTTCTTCTTTTCTGCCATTCTTCATTTCCGCATTCCTTCCATGCATTCATCTTTCCTTCACTCGTTCCTTCATTCCTCACATCCTTCTTTTCTCCATTCCTTGCTTCTTACATGTCTGCCGCACTTCATTCATTTCCTCTTTTTGTCTTGCTCTCATGTCCTTCTTCATTTTCCTTGCACCAATCGCGCCTTCCTTTCATTCATCCTTTGTTTTTTTCATTCATTCTGTCTTACTTCCTTATACCATTGCATCCATCTTACCTTCCTTCTTTCCTGCCATATCTTCCATCCTTCCTTCCATCCTTCGTTTATTCCATGATTACATCTTTTCTTCCCTCCGTCATTCCTTCTCCGCATCCATCGTTCCTTCGTTCTTGCCTTCTTTCATTAAATGATTCCTTCGTTCCTTCATTTCTTTTCCACAAATTTCCTTCTTTTTGCCTTCAATTGCATCATTCCTATTTTCCTTCATTTCTTACTTACAACTGTCATTCCTTCTTACATGCATTCAGTCCTTCCTAAATTCCTTCCTTACATCCTTCCTTCATTTATTTCTTCCTTCTTTTCTACATTCATTAGCTTTCCATTCTGCATTCTTTCATTCCTTTTTATACCTTGCCTTCTTTAAATCGTTTCTTATCTTCTTCCTTCCTTTCTTCCATCTTGCCTCCCTTCAATCCTTCATTTGTTTGTTTCTTCCAGCCATGCATCAATTCATCATTTCTCACATCCATCCTTCCATCAATCTTTTCATCAATCCTTCATTCATTCGTTCGTTCATTCATTCATTCATTTTTCATTCATTCATTCATGCAGCACGTGTCCTTATAGCATTTTCAAGGTATTTATTACGATCCGCTCCTAGAGAAGCCTAAGAAAAGCGACTGTTTAAGCGGTGATTTACAGATGCTGATGCCAGAGGTGACTTCGTGAGCGCATCTGATGTAGACAGCACCGGTCTTAAGCAGCGGACCGAATATGGCAGCCAAATATGATGATATCTTCTATAATAAGTTCCTATTTCTTTCATGGATATTAATTTTGGTATCCAAGACTCCAAGTGCTGATGATTGAAGATGGAGAAAACAATGGTAGATACTGTATCCATTGTCGTAAGACTGGTGAATTTATCTGTTGTCTGGGTCACAGAGACCTCGTCCGTCTCGAGTCGAAGAGATGACCGGTGGCAAACACGGTTATTCTCACATGAATAGGCATGCACATTTGTTCAGTGTTCTTTTATCATGACGTGCATATAACATATGGGCTGATATGAAAAATAAACGATAAATCGCAAAATGTTAACGATTAGAAACCCAAAAGAGACCGAGGTCCCGCTAGTAGGAACACCCATTACAAAATTAGTACGAGCACGGTTATGAAAGTTATAAGTTCAAGACAATGAACAAGCAACTTAATTACTTAACTAACATGTGCATAATAAAGCAAGGGTTATTATTACTTATTAAGACTGTACACAATGAAGGCATAAAACTAGGAATTATAACTTTAAGCTAGACAAGTAACTTAACAAACTATAATTTTAGCAGATACTCTTTAAGTTCATTTTAAAACTGAGAGATGATGCTTAATTGGAGTAAATTTGATGGCAATTTATTCCACGCTTGAAGTCCAGAGACACTTAAAGAAAACATGCGGGTATTGGTTCGAAAGTGTCATGGTCTGAACTACGCAAATAGCAACTGTCAATTGAAATGATGACTGCAAATATTGTTTCCATCTTAGACTTTCCCATCATCATTTACCTTACACGCAAAGAGATCACTTAATTATCCATTCAAAGTTTCACACTATCATTGTTTGCCATTTTATTTACTCCGGATACGAACGACGATACATCACGAAATAAGTTCAAAAATTGATCGAATTAATAAGCGTGAACTATTCGATGATAACTTTAAATGGTAAAGCGATTAATTATCGTCTAGATCGCCGCCCTATATATCTATCTTATGTATATATAATTACATATGGATGATTAATGGTGAGGAGTGCAAAGGGATTTTAGGTTCAGAGGGAAAGGTTAATCGCTGATAAGTCTCGTCCGATAGCCATACGTGCTTCTCGTATTAAGAATCCAAACGGAGGAAGGCCTTAAGCTATGCTGGACGAACTCCACAAACGAAATGACTCCTGCAGAATCATTGAAGGCAACTTTGCATCGGAAAAGACGCTCAATAAAGCATGAATGCATGCACGCATTTTTACATTCTTACAGACATTCACACATAACTGCTGGACATACATTCATGCAAGTATGCCTGCGTTAACTGCCCCAGTTAACACATTAACCGCCACATACAATCTTACAACATGAAGGAACATTTCTTACACTAGAGATTTAGTTATGTAATAATTTTTCACATTGTTTCCATGATAAGAAAGCAAAAATAATTTGTCATACTCATCAAAACATACTCCATCAGTTTCTCAAACATACTGCAAGGAAACATAATTTTTGATGAGTTGAGTTGCCAAAAGTGAACCGTTTTGCCAGTAGATCCCTAGTCTTCAGTCGTTGGTGTGTTCACAACACCAATTTCAAAGAGAATCGCCATGAATGCTCACATTTCAGGTGCACTGGTAGTTGACCGTATAGATATTATGTACAATAATACATGGCATGGATCTTGTTAACTTCAGATAAACTGCACCGACGTGACTTGCAGCTGTCGAGCCTTCTTAAGTACATCAAGGAAACGCAAACGGCCAAGCTACACGGATACACGGGCGAAGACGTCGATCTCATCTTACGGATGCTTCGAGAAGAACCGTCGAGGGAAGAAGGGCTGAACCGTACGACGAGCAACCTGACGACGATTCAGCAGAACAGGAACGAACAATCGGTCAACTGGATCAACCGGACTCAAGCGAAAGAGGGGAGTGGCAGTGCGGCTGAATCGACGACAGACAGAGAGGGCTACACGTCGACACACATGATGGTCGACTTCTTTCAGCACGTGGAAGAGGGAGAGCACGACCTCTTGCACGAGGTGGCACATGGTCTGCACTTCGCCAGCATTGCACTCCTCGGATTCCTCGTCATTGAGGTCAGGCTGTCACAGAACATATCATGGTCGCCGCTTGCAAATGGTAAGGTATTGTATGGCGTCTCTTACGATGGCAGATAAACATTAATTCAGATGAGGTCAGATCTCTCTCTAAGCAAAACTTAACTTAATAAGACGTCACTTATTGCACTGCAAATAGTTCCTTCAAATCCATTCCTTTGCAATACGAAGAGAAATAGCTCTCGTAATTACGAAATGTGGTATCAGGTAAGGTACTTAAAATAAGTAGGGAAAGGGGGAATTTGAAGGACATAATGCATACGAGTCAAAGACCGTCTAATTAATCATTTTGTACTCATACTGTTTCGAGCCCTCAGCCTGAGAAATTCTGGGTCTTGTGAACCATCTAGTCGCAATGATCAACCTCCTTGGCTACCTACTTGTCCAGATATCAGAGGCTAACAGAGAGACTGCCTTCCTCTTTCAGCGCTTATCTACGATCACCCAATATCTAGCGCTTCAATTCAGTCGCTATTTGTAGCACTATTTCCGTCAGAAAACCACGTGAGAAGACTATTCACATCAGAGCAAAGCCACCCTTAATATTTTAAGTTTCAGTCAATGCATTTGGTATTAAGGGGCTGCAGTTTTGCACCACCGGCTGTCAGTTTATAGTAGTTGCTTTATATGTATATATATACATATATATAGGAGTAGGGTAATGATGTGACAAAGAATAACATCAATGACTATGACGATTACAAATCTGAAGCCGCAATTACGATGTTTTTTGTTTCAGGACTTTATCAAGATCATTGCGATGGGAAGAACGTTTTTCAAGCACAAAATCGAGGTCAGGGTCATCAGTGGTCAGGGTCATTAGTGGTCACAGGCATCAGTGGTTAGGGTTAACACTGACTCAACAGGGGTCAGGGTCATCAGTGGTAAGAGGAATCAGCGGTCTCTAGTCAGCAGACGTAGCTAAAAATAAAACTATCTTTCAGTAGGTTGTCAGCTTTTCGCATTTAATCAATGATTTTCATTTTAACTTTTAAAGACATAGCAAATTGAACTAGACTTAGCATAAGCAACTAGCAAGAGGCCTGCGGCGTTTCGTAATTCACGCCCGAAATTGAAAAAAACTTGAGAAGAACTTCGATCCGACGGGAGATTGAAGATATCTAAGCGATACTCTCTGCCTCAAAATTAAATGCTATTTTCTTCTGTTTCAATTACAGCTTGAATTGCCTTTATTTCTTTGCTATAGTTTGGGTTAATCTTCTTTGTTGAAATGTTGCTTACGCATAAATATACAGCAATCGTAATCGTAAGTCTACATTTCTGCAGAGAGGCATTAAATTGAGGTGCAGAGCACCAGCCTCTCCAATAGCGTTGTGTCAAGTGACTCAAGTTATATAGGTTGTCGAGAGATGAAAGTATTGTTCTGTGTCCAGTTGTCAAGAGACCAGAGGAGAGGCGGCAGAGGATCTGCTGATACAGGTTTTGACAAGAACGATTGGATGGCGAAGCTTTGGTTGGAAAAATGCACGAATTCTGGCAGAAATGAGATTTTAGTTTGGAACCGTAAGTCTGTGGTTATTGATGATATTCTGCCAAACGTTGTAGATATTCGATGCAGTGATAATAGTGTCATCATTCGCCATAGACATCGTCTTCCTCGGAGGTGTGTCAGGCGAGGAGGGACAGAAGGCAGCCGCTGTCCTTGTCATCCTTCTGCTCTGGCGAATAGCCAGGGTCGTCGATGGTAAGGCCACCCGTCAATCATCCTCAGCCAAGCGATTAATGGTAATAATTATAATTAGGACAGCTTTTATAGCACAGTTAATATAAAGATACTTTTAGCGTAGCTTACTATGTCAATTATTATGGAAGAGGGAGGAGCAGAAGAATTAACCCTTTAGCGACTACATCTGAATGAAATTGAATTAATACACGCTAGTCGTTAAAGGATGAATAAAGGCTGTGGGTGGAATGGGGAAAGGCGATGGAGCGTCTCGACTACTTCCGCAGCATTGAAATTGACTGAATAGGAAGCAGATGGATCTTGAGAAGACTTATGAGAATTGAATTACAGTGATCAATTACAGAGCAGATAAATGAATAAATTACTGACGTCAAGGTGGATGCGGAAACATATCTGCGAGTGGCCATAAGACGTCGGAGTTTATAACAGGAGGAGCGTGAAAGGTCAGTGATAAGTTCAGCGAGCTGTCCAGTGGGACAACTGGGTCACTAATATAGAGAAGGTAAACTGGGGAAGTTTACAGCAAGAAGCAAAAGATCAAGTTTCTGGAGTTGTTGTGAAGTGCCAAACCAGACGAGTTGAATTTCAGAGGAGTTGAAAGGCAATTTGTAGACAAACATAAGTTCAAGTCAAGGGAAAATGCTTCAATGATGACAGCAAAACTGAATTGATACGAATGAGCATCAGCGGAAAAAATGACTCGTGCTAGGAATTATTAAGCGTGAACAGAATTAATGCTTGTAGAAGATGTTCAAAAGGGTAATGTTCTACACTGACTGGTCTCAGTGTCAAGTTTAGAATGTCTTCGTAATGGTAATCATTGTATCAAAAATCCAAATAGTAGGCAACAAACTGTGTGTATATATATATAACTATGTGCGTAGAAATGTATGTAAGTTCCATGAAGGCGCAATACAATTTTATACATACGTAGAATGGATTCTGTCAGAGTTAGGCCCTACGTGTAATATTAGTCTGTGGCAAAATAATCCTTCCTTTTCAGTTGTCGCAGGCATGACTATTTTTCCACAGTAACATTTAAATGCACACGCCGCAGGTGTTAGTACCACAACAAAAGAAATTACGGCATTCAAAGACTGCACTCGGCGAGTGTCACAGAGATCCTCTGTTTTCTGATGTAATTGTCTTGCATAGGCATTGTCGTAACGGTGAAGCAGCGTCAGGAATTTCGTATCCGCCTTCAGAAGAGAGCGAGGCGGATAGCAGAGAAAAAACTCGAGTCATTCGAAGAAGAAAGGCATTCCAAAACGGTTAGTGAGCTCTTGTGCAATCTGTCCGTCCGTCTGTTTGTATGTCTTATGTTTGAATGTTCGTTTGCTGTAAATAAGGAGACGATCTAATTAAAAACTACATTTTGGCTTTCAAGGTAAGCATCAGTAGATTTCCAATATACTGCCTAAACACTTTTTAAGTTAAGCGTCTATAGGTTATTTTTAACCACCTATTGACTTTTAGGTTAAGCGTTAATAGATTTCTGATTAGCTAACTATTCACCATTTAAGTTATCTCCTTCAGGCTTGAATTAACTACCCACTAACTTTTATAGTAAGCACTAATCGATACAGGCTATAATTACTTACCAAACTAAAAATAGATAATAATTTGGCAGATACATTGTTGTTACTTTGTAACTATTCAGTTAAATTAAGTCTAATCAATTACAAGACAGCTTATAATTATCCTAACACACAAATCTGCAATAATAACTACAATAATTTTCTTCCCGAACACGGTTACTGGTCTGGTCGGTCGGTTGGTGCATGGGTCAAAGTGTTGTTGTAAAGTATTGTCTTTTCCTTAATATTGTCTGCAGCGACAGATTGAGGCGTTGAAGGATCTGTGTACAAAGGCAGGCATCACAGACGCGGACATCGCAGCCTGTGCTCCAGCAGGCAAGTACACAGAACGCAGAATACAGCAACAGCTGACCTTTCGCCATCAGTCGCTCTCTCCTACTTAAGTCATATTTTCTTCTACTATATGGGAGTCAATTTCCCAGTTCTCCTTCTACTTCAATAATTTTTCGAGTGATGCTTTCCTTGGCTTTAGTGCCTCACTCTGTACGTTTCAGGATCCGAGTAGACAGATACCAAAGCCTTTGGTTTAAACTTAATTTAACTGAATAGTTACTAAGTAACAACAATGTATCTGCCAAGTAGACAGATACCAAAGCTTTGGTATCTGTCTACTCCCTGAAACGTACAGGCTTAAAGGCGGCTGGGCTCAATTATATAATTTTCTAGGATACAACCAGTGAAACCTTCCGTAATTCAATGAAGAGAATGGAATAACAAATCAAGGCGACAAAAGACGTTTTCTAATTGTCTGTGATGCTTTCCTTGTGCCACCCTTTGACAAAGGTTGTTGTTGTGCAGCTGCAAGGAATTCAGACAATAAGGCATGATGCCACTTTGCAAGCCATAATGAGGTTGATATACATTGTAGATGACAATTGTTGTACTAACAAACGGCCAAATTGCTAGTAAGTATAACTACCCAATTATGCTTCAGTGGGTTAAGTATGATCTTTCTTTCACTTGTCCTACGAGAACACATCGTGTCTTTTATCTCATCTCGCCTGTATTATGTTCTTCTTCAGATTAATGTCTAGTGTAGAATATATAATTTAATCTGATCCAACGTGATCATTTATAAGCAGAGGATCGTATATGATCTGCTCTGAACAGGTGGTCTAGATTAAGATCATATCGAATCAAATGACAGACTGTCATTTGCTTCATCTGCTTCGAACTAATCTTCTTCTCAGCCACCTGTCCAAACCTTTCCACTCAATCGTAAAAGAACCCCATGGAATAAAAATTAATACCTGCGTCTGTGTTGTGCTGCAGATGCGAAGAGGGTAAATACGACGCTGTGTGCGTTGTCCTCGGTGGCCCGTCTGTCCGTCAGCATGACAATGCTTATGTCATCCGGGGTCTATCGGCCTCGTCTCCTTGACGACCGTCTCGTCCTACCGAAGATGTTCACCCCTCGCCCAAAGGAACCTTCGACCACACAGAAGCGAGGAGGCGTCCTTCCGCGCATTGAGAGTCTGCCAATCATGAAGAACAGCTACATGTCGGGCAGTGCATCCAAGAAACAGCAACGGAGACATCGTAAGTCTGCATCCGGAAAGATCTATCGTAAGAACGACGAAGAGGTAGCAGGAGGAGGAAGGAGAGGAGGAGGAGCGGGGTCTATAAATCTGCCATCTTCGTCGACCATTGAGACGACCGAGGATTGCAGTCACGTGACGATCGAATCCACGACATCATCCGGTGCATCTGCACCTGAAATGGATCGTGGTCGATTGATGGAGAGTCCAGTGAACAGCTGCGGAGTGCACATCGTCATCGATCGAGGCTCCGACGCTGAAGCCGACATCTTTCCGGTGAGAGAATCCGCCGATGAGGGCAGCTCCAGTCCTCCCAACAGTCTCGGTCCTCGGCTCAACAGCACTGACACGAGTTCGGATCACAACGTCGGGTCAGGTCAAAGCACAGGGACTGATAATGGAACAGGGCCTACTAACGGAGCGACACCCGGTCCAAGCCGTGACTTCTCTGAACCTGGCTCGGGCATCGAGTCAGAAGTGGGGTCTGGCAGGGATACAATGGCGAGTATGGTTCCCATCACTAGCCCCGAGCCAGAGGGTAGTCATGACTCCACACTAGGCTCTGAGCCTAGCTGCCAGTTCGCTCCAAATCACGCTGAGGCACAAGAATCTAGCATCAGTCCCAGTCCAGATCAGGGTACATGCCCCAACTTTGACTCTACACCATGGCCCTGTCCAGACCCTAACAATGTCCCGACACCAGGGCCTAACAAAAGCATTATTGCGGGGATCATCAACAGCCCCATACCAGAGCCTAGCAAAGGCCCCACATCCGGGCCAAGCAACGCTCTGACACAGGGCCCTAGCAAAGGTCCGACCTTTGGCTCCAGTCCTGGCTCTGTTGTCGACCCTGGGCTCAGCCCGGAGCCCGGCCTGCGTGTTTCCTCTGATCATGGTCACAGGGAGCTGATGATGTCGGACAGCCCCAGCAATAGCCAGTCAATCCTGCTCAGCGATATCTAATTATAGCAATTGATTGTTTTATGTCATCGACGTATCATTTATTAACCCAACAACAATTCGATTATTGCATTGATTGCATAATTATTATGTGAATCAACGAAACAGTTGATTATATAATTCGGTTAATCGAACTAAAATCATTGGTCATCAATTTATTTGCCGTAGATCCAACTTTCAAACTTTTGATTTTCACAGTCATCATCATCATCATGATCCATGGGTCGAAGACCCGTAGGTGTCCAATGCAACTTTTATAATTTGTTTCCGTGGTTCTCTGTCTTGCGCTGCCATCCTTAAACGTTGAAGATCCATTTTGCACCATTCATTTCACAGTAGTTCTCATTAACTGATTTTGACCATGCAGTTATTATGTAGGCCTAGTCGTATTATTCTATGAAATTATGAAAAAATAGACATAAACACACACAAACGTATATATTCAGTGCTTCTGCCTATGTAAATATTTATGCTTGAGCTTGTCGTAGTAACAGATAGCAATGCCATACTTAATGCAATCCTTTATAGGCTACCATGCAACTAAGACATTCCGCGGTCGCGCTCTGCAATTGACCCAATATGACGTAATTGTTTTTCTGAGCACGGTGACGATCGCCTGATGTCACTTAATTCACGTAAAACTGTTAAACTGAAAATGAATGAAAATCAGAACTGCAAAAGCAATATAGATATCTAGTCCTACCACTGATTCGGAATATCTCCCCATACTACTCCATAAATATACAGTTTCTCATTCAATTCGCCCAAGCTCAGAGGAGCTGTGGGCTGGAGCAAACATGTTGACGCGAGCCGACTGTCCCTTGTTTTACTCTAAATCAAATGGTTGCACCTTTGAAATGATGATGACGTCTTAAGTAAATACTTTATTCAAACATTATTCAGTTCCGGTCTTCAAATAACGAAAGTTTTTATCTAAACATCTGCTAATTATTCACTTGGGGCAATATCTAAATGCAGGGTCCAGTTTATATCCGGGCATGTTCGTCTTTTACGACACGGGCTATTTCCAAAGCTCAATCACAATAAATTTGTTCTGTCGCAAGACGCATGTCTTCCAAGTTCATTAATTCCTGGGACAGTAGCGCAACACAATGTATAGATGTCATTGTTAACAAATATCCACTCAGTTGTAATCTGTGTCAGAATGATGAGTAAGATGCTTTCTTCATCTAGGACAGGGAATCTTATCATCAAATGTCCAGACGACTCTATACGTCTCTCCATGTTGCCTGCCTCCGACTCAATTTCTCATCCATCTGATGTCTGTCAGACAATAAAATTGAACCACACAGCTCTGCCACAAAGGTTTTAATTGCCTTTTGATGGATAATCTTGATCGGTGGTAACAGAAATAAAACACTGCTAAGAAACTTAAAATTTTTCATAAATATCCGTTTCAAGGCAGTGATCTTATAGAGCGAGTGAATCTATACCAATTTTTTATCTTTAGATTCCGCAGCCAGTGTATTGTTCTAAATTAGCCCACTTTGCCTAGAGTCCTCTATCGTTGTTTTGGCCTAAAGCCGACGTCCCGATTGCGCATGCGCACTTTGTTCATGTTTTCGGTTCTTTAGAAGTTTAGAAGACTTGATGGCCGCTTGACTGTTAACTAATTCGGTTGTAACTGATGCATTTTCAACGTTAGCTGGAGGTTGTGACTTTATAAACTTGCTGTGATAACTGTTTTTTAATTTTGTTGTAGTTTTGTCTAACACGCGCGTCAAGAACGGCTTACAAACTGTAGATCTTAATTTTGTCGGACAATAATGCTGCGCTCCAATGTAGTCAATGTATGCAAACGAGAGTAAGTATGGGCGCCGACATTGTGCACATTTCTTAGAGGCCGAAGTTAGCCATCTATTTGTTTATAATTTGTTGACGGGGTGTGCATGGTTATTGCCATTCTGCAACAGCAGCAGGATCGGTGGGATAGCTTCCCAATGGCTTGTGATTTTTACTTTTAGGCCCTACCTTGTTTCACAGGTCTATAACTTGAGACGTTTACCATTCTTCTATTATAGAAATGATTTAATTGTTCTTTGGGGTGGCTGTCATCTATACGCAGTCTCTTGGCCGTATTTGCGTAGGCTTTAGAAACACTGCATACGTACAAGAGCTCCGCTGTATAATTGGCATTTCATACTCAAATACACTTATGAGTGATGCTTTAATGTCAATGAACTAAACTCTATGAAAAAACTCTCATCTGAATGTTTGTTGCTGTTAGTCTTAGGATTTGCGAACTTTGTAAATGTTGATTTTTGTTGAGATTTTGTAGATGCAGTCATTAGCTTGAAAGCAATAAGTTTCCTACTAATTTTATTTCGATTTTTTATATTTCCCTTACCATAAATATGTACGAAATTTGCAATTTGCAGACTAGCAGAAGAAGACTTTAAGCGAAGCGATGATGTCTCTGTATGTTAGTTTTTTCTCGCCCGGGCAAAACAGACCTGTACGTTTGCAGTTAGTTTGTGCGTTTGCCTGAACGGGTTTGTTCTTGTAATTGACGTTGAAGTTAATTCAAGCAATGTTAATGCATAAGATGGTACGTGGTGACATAAGTGCATACGATATATATATACATGTATATATACATGTATATATATATGTATATATATGCAAGTGCCAATGGTTGATTAACGGTAGTCTTTGTGCATTCAATGCATCTTCAGAAATCGACTGGCCATAGTAGATGCTGCTGCTGCGGCTGTCGCCATCAATATATTGAAGCCTTCCTTTACAATTTCGTACCAAGAGCTTTTGCTTCTTTTTCATTTCCGAGGCTAATAAACAAATGCAAGTAAAATAACTTTGTCTTGCGCGAAGGTCTAGTGATAAGTCGTGCTGGACTAGCAACGAAAAAGTGGGGTGGGGTTCAAATCATCGGGAGGTCGGAATGATATTTTGAAGTTTGCAATCCACTTTGATTTCTAGCAAATACATGTAGTCAGCTAGTATATATATTTATATATACATATATACATATTTATGTAGCTGAATAGACACACAGAAAATTATATATGACTGTCGCGAGACAAAGGACTGCCCGCATAAGACGAGGCTAAGAAAAATGAGCAGTTGAGACATCATGCCTATGGCTGCCTCTTGGGGTTGTTTAAGGAACTTTTCTCTTTCCTTTTCCTTTTCTTATTTTTCTTAGTCATCATGGTCATCATCACCTACTTCCCTCCTCCTCCTTATCCTTCCTGTGTTGTTTCATAAACTTTTGCGTCTTCTTCTTGTTCTTTCATTTCTTCTGGTAATAGTGGCGGCGCTGCATGGACGCAAAATACACAATTGCGTTCCCAAAAAGATAAATAAAATGACCAAAGTTATTTCAGTAAACATTTTCTAACAAAGCAAAGGAAATTAAAATATTTAACCAAATAATTTGTAATAGAATGAAATTTTCAACTTCGTCAGAACATACTTATTTAGTAGGCCTACTTACAGTAGGAATATATTGATGTTTTACAGACTCAGAATAGCTAATATATATTAACGGCTCTCCATAGCGGACAATAATCGAGCATTTCTTGTTTAAACACGTTCTGTTTTCATTTTGATTTTAAATTACAGTTTAAAATTGCAAATTTGTTTTAAAATACTATTTTAAATGTTGTAAATCCGCTAGATGTAGTTGTGCTGACATTTTAAGTTCACGTTGCTGAAGTTCAGAAGGGCCTACTGCAGGCTACAGATATTAAAATTTTTAACGAAATACAAGACATTAAAATATTTAACCAAATAATATGTAAATAGAATTAAATTTTCAACTTCTTCAGAACATACTTACTTATTACTTACGGTGTATTGATGTTTTCGAGACTCAGAATAGCTAATAATTATATAATAACGGATTTCCATAACTGACGATAATTGAACATTGCCTGTTTAGAAACGTTCTGTTTTCATTTTGCATTTAAATTAGTTTAAAATTGCGTGCCAAATTTTCGAGGCCAGCGCCGCCACTATCTGGTTCTTATATCCTTCTTTTCGCTGCTCATCGGAAATTTTTCTTCGTCATCGAAAGACACAAGTTGATAATAGTCTTAGTGAATTAGTCCAAGACTATATAAGCAATTAACCCAGACTATAGTAGCAATTAACCCAGTGACATCGCTGCTACATGTATACTTCTGGCCAAGGGCCCATCCATATATTACGAACACAAAAAATAAATTCTGATTTTCCGACCCCCTCCCCTGTTGCACCGCGCACATTTCTCAATATTTTACAACATGTGATCACCTAGCAATCAAAATAAAGAAAGTAGTTTGTAACTATATGATGCCTTGGTGGTTCTGACAAAAACAGCATAGGTCAAAAAAAATTCATCTGGTGAAGTATTGCAGTGGTTGGAAGTGTGCCATCTAAATTCCTACTTCATTTCAAACTACTATCTGAATATCCCACATCCATAAGGTCATTTAACAAAATAATGGCCGTCTTCCTCAATTGATTATAATTTGTCGAAAGACATGACTTTGCATGTCATAGTGTTTATGAACAGATCGCAAACACCAATAAAGGGGATCCGATATTAAGGTCACTCACCACCTCATTAAAACGGACAACTTTATTCAAGTATGTCTTACAATATGCATGCTAAGTGCGGTTTTCTTTAGAAATCCTTTACTGCATAAATGACATATGTATGGCTTTTTCCCTTGGTGCACTTTCATATGCATTGGTAGACTGCTAGAATGCATTAACAATTGCGTACATAAGTGGCACATGTGTGGTGTGTCTCCAGTATGTGTTTTCATGTGACGATTAAAAGAGCAGCAAGCGACTTCTGACATAACTGACATAATTGTGGTTTTTCTTCAGTAGGCCCTATGAGTTCTCATGTGACAATTCAGACTAAGACTCTGAACAAACGCTTTACGACAGAAATGGCATTTTAATGGTTTTTCTTGAGAATGGGTTTTCGTGTGATGCTTCACATTACTCCCTTGAGCAAATGATTTTGGACATAGCTGGCATTTGTATGGCTTTTCTCCAGCATGGGTTCTCAGGTGACATTTAAAATAACCATATTTGGAAAACCATTTCTGACATAAATGGCATTTTAAGGTTTTTCTCCAGTGTGGGTTCTTATGTGACCTTTCACAGTAGGCCTACTGATACCAGCGAATGACGTTGGACATAGCTGGCATTTGTATGGCTTTTCTCCAGTATGGGTTCTCAGGTAATATTTAAAATAACCATATTTGGAAAACCATTTCTGACATAAATGGCGTTTTAAGGTTTTTCTCCAGTGTGGGTTCTTATGTGACATTTCACAGTAGGTCTACTGCTACCAGCGAATGACGTTGGACATAGCTGGCATTTGTATGGTTTTTTTTCAGTATGGGTTCTCATGTGATAAATCAGACCATTTTGTGCGGCAAATGATTTTAGACATACCTGGCATCTGTATCTTTTTTCTCCAGTATCGATACTCGCATGATGAATCAGAATGCTACGGAAGGCAAGCGGTTTCTCACAGAGCTGGCATTTGTATGGGTTTTCTCCAGTATGAGCAGAGGCGCGTGTACAGAAAACGGTACCCTAGGCGCAAACATTTTGGAGCCCTCTGAATTTATAGACGAAGTCTGAGGAGCGGTCTATAAATGACGTCACGGCCCCATTGGAGGGATCATACATCTGTGACGATTTGTGACGAAGGAAAGGAAGTCTGAGATATGTGACGTCACGTCATCGCATCAAATATCAAACTACGCAACTTAATTTATAAACCAATTTCACTCAATTAAACAGTGAGCCAGCTTCTGGTGGTGAAGAGGTTCATAACACGCGGTCTTCGCTCTTACCAACACAGCTAATCGAGTCAATTGATATTCACATTAACAAGGCAATTATGAGTTACCACACTACACTTGTCATGTGAATGCTTAACTGCAAAAATAGAGAATATAAATTATTATATTTAAAATACTTCAAACGTGAGACATGTTATTTTGTATGAAAAGTTTTCATTCATTTGGGGGGTCCATGAGATATTGTGTTGTATGAAATCTTTTCATTCATGTGTGGACCCCTAAGACGTTATCTTGTATTTAATATTTTCATCACTTGGGGCCCCTGAGATTTTATTATGCATTTAATGTTTTCATTCATTTGGGGGCCCTGAGATGTTATTTTGTATGAAATGTTTTCATTCATTTGGGGGCCCCTGAGATGCCATGTTGCATTTGATGTTTTCATTCGTCTGGGGCTCCCTGTGTTGTTATTTTGCATGAAATGTCTTCATTTGGAGGATCCCTGCGTCGAGCTTTCTCAGTGGTTGGTCCATCCACCTGGAATGGGCTCCCGGTTGCACTCCGTCTTCCCCCTTATAATGATCTACCTACCTTTTGTAAGCTGCTAAGGTCATTTCTTTTTGGCCGTGGCTAGGCTGGGAGCACCTCTGAGTAGTTTCCCTTGAAGAGGCGCTATATAAATTATCGAAATAAATGAATAATCCAAGGCGCAGATTTGACATCTAGCTGTTTTGTCACTGTCATCATTGATATCATTTTGTTGCGTCATTGCTTTCCTCTCTCCGATTCAATTTGTCCTATATGGGAGAATTAACTTCCCGAGTCCTTCCTTCTCTGGCACCCTCTGTCATTCCTTCGCTATTTTGGAATCAAAATATAAACTACTTGGCCCTATATTAATTAGAGCCATATCAATCGTGGAATTAGTCCACTAGTTTATGGTGCTGGCCAACCTGTTCTTCGAGTTTAAATTAGGCAAAGAATCTCGTCCGTCCCGTCCTTTATTCATCCGTTCTTGTTGCTATTGTTTCAGCATCAAGGCGTCTATATGCCTACTCTGAAGCTACGTTATATCGACAATTGGCCGAGTCTTAGACGTTGGATTACACTCTCTTACTAGTAAACTGACTGCAAAGGCGGTTTTAAGGAACTTGTGTAATTGCAAACACTTTCTACCATGCTCCTGCAGCAGTAAACCATAACATATTTGTCTGAATAAGAAACACGCGTATGCTTTAAGAGCTGCAGCAGACATCATGTTGTTTGTAGATTCATTTTAGTCTAATCACGATTATGTTCTCGTAACATCTAATAATGAACTTTGAGAACTGGAATAACATTTACACATTGGAAGCTATAGGCTGCCAAATAACAGCTTTTCACAACTTTTGAGTAGATTTTATTCTACTCAACAGATTATTCAAAATTTATTAAATGACGTATCTTAGTGAGAAGTTTTCTCTAGATTAGGAAATAGTAAAATAAATAAATGTAACTGATAATGTCTAATGGAGATATCTTGAATAGCGTTATGAACTATTGAAACAACTTTCGCATTTAAGTAAAAGGTAACTCATCTACACTTCTGATCAATTCAACGAAGATGTGACAGCGTTGTATTATAAGATACTATTACTATAGGCCTAATTATTACGACTATTATTGAATTTCTGTTATATTTTGCGTCTCTCCTCTCGCACTCTATAATATAATACATGAGACATGTACGTATTATCTCTACATTTTCTTTATTTTCTTTATTTATTCGGTAGCCATAGCTAGTAGCAACAATTCAAGAAGAAGTTATTTTATGCTATGCACATAATTATATCTCAGGCCCCAATTTCGTAGCCCACGAGGCTGTCTCACTGAGAACCATCACTAGCTAATTTGAGAACTAGGAATATGTGATTAATTAGCTGGGGCACTCGCCTTGCCCGGGGCGAGACAGGTTATTGGCCCTGAAGAGGAGGAAGATGGCGGATGCGGGTTCACCAAGCCCTCTATTGGGTGTCCGAGGTCTTCCCCGAGCGAAAAGTGAAGGTTTTGAGTAAATAGCTGTAAAAGTGTGCAAATGCATAAACTGACAGAGAGAGACACACAGAATCTAGATATACATGTATATGTAAATAGTGTTTATATACATTGTGCATAGACACTGATGCGTATAAAGTACATACCCATCTGACCGACTGTGCAAAGATACTGTATACCTGCTACCTGTGCGATATCTCGCCGGAGTTTCGTCAACACCCTTCTGGCGAATGAGAAAGAGACTTTACCTGTATGGGTGTGGCCTAGGTGTAGCGTAGGCTTTTGGCCCTGGAGACCCAGAACTTTGTGCCCCAGATATTCCCCGAGCCAATGGCGAAGGTTTCGAGCCAATAGCTCTAAAACTGCGAAAATGCATTGCCGGACATAGGTACACACAGAATCTTCTCTTTACTTATAAGATAGAAACTTACAAATTTAGCGTTACTAAAAACAATGATCAATAACTTTGTAAAAATGAGCTATAATTTGCAACGATTGAACTGAGTCCACTTGGCCAACGGTATCTACTTCAACCTCCCCCACAGTTCAAATTCGACAATTTAAATCCCATATTATCCAGCAGCGAAGTCGATTAGAAAACTAGACCAATGCTAATATCAAATGATGAAAACATTAAAAACAAAACAATGTAACCGGGAGCCCAATCCAGTAGGATGGACCAACCACTGAGAAAGCTCGACGCAGAGATCCTCCAAATGAAAACATTTCAAACAAAATAATGTAACCGGGAGCCCAATCCAAGGAATGGAATAACCACTGAGAAAGCTCGACGAAGAGATCCTCCAACTGAAAACATTTCATACAAAATAGTGTCACCGGGAGCCCATTCCAGGTGGATGGACCAACCACTGAGAAAGCTCGACGCAGAGATCCTCCAAATGAAAACATTTCATACAAAATAATGTAACCGGAAGCCCATTCCAGGTGGATGGACAAACCACTGAGAAAGCTCGACGCAGAGATCCTCAAAATGAAAACATTTCATACAAAATAGTGTCACCGGGAGCCCATTCCAGGTGGATTGACCAACCACTCAGGAAGCTCGACGTAGAGATCCTCCAAATGAAAACATTTCAAACAAAATAGTGTAATCTTGAGCCCATCCCAGGTGGATGGACCAACCACTGAGAAAGCTCGACGCAGAGATCCTCCAAATGAAAACATTTCATACAAAATAGTGTAATCTTGAGCCCATTCCATTTGGATGGACAAACCACTGAGAAAACTCGACGCAGAGATCCTCCAAATGAAAACATTTCATACAAAATAGTGTTACCGGGAGCCCAATCCAGGGAATGGACCAGCCACTGAGAAAGCTCGACGCAGAGATCCTCAAAATGAAAACATTTCATACAAAATAATGTAACCGGGAGCCCAATCCAGGTGGATGGACAAACCACTGAGAAAGCTCGACGCAGAGATCCTCCAAATGAAAACATTTCACACAAAATAGTGTAACCGGGAGCCCATCCCAGGTGGATTGACCAACCACTGAGAAAGCTCGACGCAGAGATCCTCCAAATGAAAACATTTCATACAAAATAATGTAACTAGGAGCCCATTCCTGGTGGTTGGACCAACCACTGAGAAAGTCCGACGTAGAGATCCTCCAAATGAAAACATTTCATACAAAATAATGTAACCGGGAGCCCATCCCAGGTGGATTGACCAACCACTGAGAAAGCTCGACGCAGAGATCCTCAAAATGAAAACATTTCATACAAAATAGTGTAACCGGGAGCTCAATCCAGTTGGATGGACCAGCCACTGAGAAAGCTCGACGCAGAGCTCCTCCAAATGAAAACATTTCATACAAAATAGTGTAACCGGGAGCCCATTCCAGGTGGATGGACCAACCACTGAGAAAGCTCGACGCAGAGATCCTCCAAATGAAAACATTTCATACAAAATAGTGTAACAGGGAGCCCAATCCAAAGAATGGACCAACCACTGAGAAAGCTCGACGCAGA
This sequence comes from Bimastos eiseni, assembly GCA_959347315.1. Taxonomy (NCBI): domain Eukaryota; kingdom Metazoa; phylum Annelida; class Clitellata; order Crassiclitellata; family Lumbricidae; genus Bimastos; species Bimastos eiseni. The sequence goes on along the minus strand of OY365807.1, from coordinate 47,926,483 downwards.
GATCCTCCAAATGAAAACATTTCATACAAAATAGTGTAACCGGGAGCCCATCCCAGGTGGATTGAGCAACCACTGAGAAAGCTCGACGCAGAGATCCTCCAAATGAAAACATTTCATACAAAATAGTGTAATCTTGAGCCCATTCCATTTGGATGGACAAACCACTGAGAAAGCTCGACGCAGAGATCCTCCAAATGAAAACATTTCATACAAAATAGTGTAATCTTGAGCCCATTCCATTTGGATGGACAAACCACTGAGAAAACTCGACGCAGAGATCCTCCAAATGAAAACATTTCATACAAAATAGTGTTACCGGGAGCCCAATCCAGGGAATGGACCAGCCACTGAGAAAGCTCGACGCAGAGATCCTCAAAATGAAAACATTTCATACAAAATAATGTAACCGGGAGCCCATTCCAGGTGGATGGACAAACCACTGAGAAAGCTCGACGCAGAGATCCTCCAAATGAAAACATTTCATACAAAATAGTGTAACCGGGAGCCCATCCCAGGTGGATTGACCAACCACTGAGAAAGCTCGACGCAGAGATCCTCCAAATGAAAACATTTCATACAAAATAATGTAACTAGGAGCCCATTCCTGGTGGTTGGACCAACCACTGAGAAAGTCCGACGTAGAGATCCTCCAAATGAAAACATTTCATACAAAATAATGTAACCGGGAGCCCATCCCAGGTGGATTGACCAACCACTGAGAAAGCTCGACGCAGAGATCCTCAAAATGAAAACATTTCATACAAAATAGTGTAACCGGGAGCTCAATCCAGTTGGATGGACCAGCCACTGAGAAAGCTCGACGCAGAGCTCCTCCAAATGAAAACATTTCATACAAAATAGTGTAACCGGGAGCCCATTCCAGGTGGATGGACCAACCACTGAGAAAGCTCGACGCAGAGATCCTCCAAATGAAAACATTTCATACAAAATAGTGTAACAGGGAGCCCAATCCAAAGAATGGACCAACCACTGAGAAAGCTCGACGCAGAGATCCTCCAAATGAAAACATTTCATACAAAATAGTGTAACCGGGAGCCCATCCCAGGTGGATTGAGCAACCACTGAGAAAGCTCGACGCAGAGATCCTCCAAATGAAAACATTTCATACAAAATAGTGTAATCTTGAGCCCATTCCATTTGGATGGACAAACCACTGAGAAAGCTCGACGCAGAGATCCTCCAAATGAAAACATTTCATACAAAATCATGTAACCGGGAGCCCATTCCAGGTGGATGGACAAACCACTGAGAAAGCTCGATGCAGAGATCCTCCAAATGAAAACATTTCATACAAAATAATGTAACCGGGAGCCCATTCCAGGTGGATGGACCAACCACTGAGAAAGCTCGACGCAGAGATCCTCCAAATGAAAACATATCACACAATATAGTCTAACCGGGAGCCCAATCCAAAGAATGGACCAACCACTGAGAAAGCTCGACGCAGAGATCCTCAAAATGAAAACATTTCATACAAAATAGTGTAACCGGGAGCCCAATCCAAAGAATGGACCAACCACTGAGAAAGCTCGACGCAGAGATCCTCCAAATGAAAACATTTCACACAAAATAGTGTAACCGGGAGCTCAATCCAGTTGGATGGACCAGCCACTGAGAAAGCTCGAAGCAGAGATCCTCCAAATGAAAACATTTCATACAAAATAGTGTAACCGGGAGCCCAATCCAAAGAATGGACCAACCACTGAGAAAGCTCGACGCAGAGATCCTCCAAATGAAAACATATTACACAATATAGTGTAACCGGGAGCCCATTCCAGGTGGATGGACCAACCACTGAGAAAGCTCGACGCAGAGCTCCTCCAAATGAAAACATATCATACAAAATAGTGTAACCGGGAGCCCATTCCAGGTGGATTGAGCAACCACTGAGAAAGCTCGACGTAGAGATCCTCCAAATGAAAACATTTCATACAAAATAATGTAACCGGGAGCCCACTCCAGGTGGATGGACCAACCACTGAGAAAGTCCGACGTAGAGATCCTCTAAATGAAAACATTTCATACAAAATAGTGTAACCGGGAGCTCAATCCAGTTGGATGGACCAGCCACTGAGAAAACTCGACGCAGAGATCCTCAAAATGAAAAGATAGTGTAACCGGGAGCCCATTCCAGGTGGACGGACCAACCACTGAGAAAGCTCGACGCAGAGATCCTCCAAATGAAAACATTTCATACAAAATAGTGTAACCGGGAGCCCATTCCAGGTGGATTGAGCAACCACTGAGAAAGCTCGACGAACAGATCCTCAAAATGAAAACATTTCATACAAAATAGTGTAACCGGGAGCTCAATCCAGTTGGATGGACCAACCACTGAGAAAGCTCGACGAACAGATCCTCCAAATGAAAACATTTCATACAAAATAATGTAACCGGGAGCCCAATCCAGGGAATGGACCAGCCACTAAGAAAGCTCGACGCAGAGATCCTCCAAATGAAAACATTTCATACAAAATAATGTAACCGGGAGCCCATTCCAGGTTGATGGACCAACCACTGAGAAAGCTCGACGCAGAGATCCTCCAAATGAAAACATTTCACACAAAATAGTGTAACCGGGAGCCCATTCCAGGTGGATGGACCAACCACTGAGAAAGCTCGACGTAGAGATCCTCAAAATGAAAACATTTCATACAAAATAGTGTAACCGGGAGCTCAATCCAGTTGGATGGACCAGCCACTGAGAAACCTCGACGCAGAGCTCCTCCAAATGAAAACATTTCATACAAAATAGTGTAACCGGGAGCCCAATCCAAAGAATGGACCACCCACTGAGAAAGCTCGACGTAGAGGTCCTCCAAATGAAAACATTTCATACAAAATAGTGTAACCTGGAGCCCATCCCATTTGGATGGACAACCACTGAGAAAGCTTGACGCAGAGATCCTCCAAATGAAAACATTTCATACAAAATAATGTAACCAGGAGCCCATTCCTGGTGGATGGGCCAACCACTGAGAAAGCTCGGCGCAGAGATCCTCCAAATGAAAACATTTCATACAAAATAATGTAACCGGGAGCCCATTCCAAGTGTATGAGCCAACCATTGAGAAAGCTCGACGCAGAGATCGTCCAAATGAAAACATTTCACACAAAATAGTGTAACCGGGAGCCCATCGCAGGTGGATTGAGCAACCACTGAGAAAGCTCGACGTAGAGATCCTCCAAATGAAAACATTTCATACAAAATAGTGTAACCGGGAGCCCATCCCAGGTGGATTGAGCAACCATTGAGAAAGCTCGGCGCAGAGATCCTCCAAATGAAAATATTTCATACAAAATAATGTAACCGGGAGCCCATTCCAAGTGGATGAACCAACCATTGAGAAAGCTCGACGCAGAGATCCTCCAAATGAAAACATTTCAGACAAAATAGTGTAACCGGGAGCCCATCCCAGGTGGATTGAGCAACCACTGAGAAAGCTCGACGCAGAGATCCTCCAAATGAAAACATTTCATACAAAATAGTGTAACCGGGAGCCCATTCCAGGTGGATTGTCCAACCACTGAGAAAGCTCGACGGTAGAGATCGTCTAAATGAAAACATTTCATTCAAAATAGTGTAACCGGGAGCCCATTCCAGGTGGATGGACCAACCACTGAGAAAGCTCGACGTAGTGGTTCTCGAAGTAGTGTCTCGAATTTTTAAAAACTGTCTTGAATTGAAAGTCTTGTTCTGTCTCGATCAAGCGGTCTCGATAAGTTTCGAGTAAACTGTCTTAAAATTTTGCGCTAGGCCGAAGAAGAAATATCGGAAAAGATGAATCTCGGCAATATACAAACTGTTCTTGGGAATTTATACAATATACATTATAATTAAGTTTCAAATTTAAAAAATTTCATATGAACCGTATTCCCGAAAACTGATACATTAGTATTTTACAGCCTTTTATATAAGATCACTTGTTTTTTACTGTCTCGAACTGTTTTGAACTTAGTGTCTCGGTCTCGGTACCTCACTGTCTCGGTCTCGTCTTGGTCTTGAAGTTTAAGGTCTTGCATAAACACTGAATACACATACGGATAGACTGATAGAGCAATGCACCGAGAGTTGTTAAAATAAGTTCTGCCCAAACAGTATCCTGAGTTGACGTGGTTCAGTCTTTCTTGACACAGAGTGGATCGTAAGCCGTGTTGCCAAATTGTCCCATCTTGGGTCAAGTCTACAGATCTGCCATTCGAGGCATCAGATACGATTCTTTTAATTCTACGCCTGAAGAATGAAGAATTTCTTGTTCGCCGCGCCACATTCCAACAATGGTTGCGAACTGTCTCTATCGGTAAGATTTCATGTATACGTGAATAGTGATCGGTAAAGCTGTAAGGCCTTCTTCTTTTTCCTTAGCTTTCTACCCTCTATAGGTTGGTTCGTATGTCCAATGTCGACACTCCACTCTGTTATGGACCTCCTCCTTCATCTTCTTGAATCCCCATTTCCATCATCCCGTCCAGGAAGGATCATTGTTCTCGGTCTAACTCTGGTCTATTTCCTTCCAGTCTTCTTTGTTTAATCTTTAAGGCCTGACCGATCAATGTCAGTGAGTAAACGTGCATCCAAAATGACAACAGGAGTCTTTGAGCCTCGTCTAATATCAGTAAACTTTAAAATTATTAAAATATCCTTGTAATTTTTGCCAATTATAAAAACACGTGCCGTTAAGTTTTATATAGTGCAGGGACACGTGCCCCTGCCAGACATATGGTGCCAGCGTCACGGATGGGGGACAAAACTCAATAGGTAAACTTTCAAAAATCGATATCTAGAATTTTGATCTCCTCCATTCTTTCTATTCTCAAAATAGCGGGCGGCAATCGTGGGATATCCTTTGAGCTTTTTCTCGGCCGTATAACACGGTCATCTCGATTAATTTCTGCTTATTTTGTACCAAGTTCCGCCAGATAGCTAAAATTAGTTCAAAATGTTCATACTGCTGATATCACCAAAAGATGGAAGTTATAATAGTCACTTTATCAATATTCTTAACTTAGGAAATTTTTCACCAGCTCATCTAATAATTTAACCTCTTCCAATTCTGATCATTTCCAGAACGACAATAAGTCCGTCCTGGTGAGGCAACTGGTCTTCTCAATTGTTTTGTCGATGATCAATCCAACATCATGCACTAGCAGTAGCAGTAGATATATGACCTATCTAGCTATACACGTTTCATCGTTTCGGAACGTGAAATAGAAGAAATTTAGTTCAACTTTATGCGTGCTATGGTATGTAGTGCAACTTAATTAGTTTACTAACTTACTAGGCCTGATCAGCTTGTCAAAAATTTCATCAAACCATTTGAGCAACGTTTTGCTTTTTACATCTGAAAATTAATCAACAATTGCAACAGACTCCGGAAACGCATAAGACGAAAATTAATTTGATGAAAGGTGGCTAGAATGTATAACACGAGTTATAGATATCCATTATATACATGGGCTACTTCAGTTAATAATTAGGCCTAATGAAAATATGATTTTTTAAATAGTAGAAAATTAAATGCTGTTGGTAATAACGTAGGCCTACGTAGAGGAATCGCACTATTGCATGGACGCTCATGGACGGCGTCCATGCTTTGCTGGCCAAATAAGTGGCAGGACAGCGTCTAGCCTCGAAAATAAGTGCCTGACCATCCAGTCTCACTTTAAGCACTGCCTTCGGCTACAGAACAGTTTTCGGAGGCTGCGTTCATTCAAATACTCACAGCCATAATTATGAAAAATCCAATCCATGTGCAACATCGCCAATCGTTTGAAAAGCGGAAGACCAAGTATTCCTGCTACCAAAGAGCCCATAGCTATATCCTACCACTAAAAGAGGACAATGATTTCTTACCCGTCTTTTATATATATATATATATATATATATATATATTAGCATAATTAACTCACATTAAACTTTGTGGTCCGATTATGCTATCAAAACGGTACAGTCAATAACAAGCCTGATAGTTCGTGTAAATTCAGCACGGCTGTGTCAGCTTAATGCTCTTTTGAGAATTAAACAAGTTTGTATTGTATTGTATTGGATATAAATATCGGTTTTGGCGCTGTACGGACATTCTCAGAAACTGGCATGTCTAATAATATTGCAAATCGTAACAACTATACTTGGAAACCAGTCTACACAACTTACATAGAATAGATGTACAGACTTGCATGTAAAGTCATTCAGTTGTTAAGTAAGCATACAAATTTATATATATATGTATATATATAAGTAAAAGGGGCAGTGCATACGTATACGCGTCGATGTATGTACGAAGGTGTCCGTTCATATATTGAATTAACTGACCTGTGTTTCAAATTAGCGGACACCATTAGGCCGTCCTATCGGCGACTTGTGCTACCATGCAATACTGAGTCTGCGGCTGCGGCGATGGAGGCCGTGTAATGGACCGAATGGCGGCATTCCTCAGCGATTCCAGGTGCACCCCCCGCCCAACGCCCGGCAAACACTCGGCGGCCGCGCTGAATAACACGGCGCGAGCGTGCGCGTATGCGCCGCCCTATATAAAGGAATCGGCGAAGCGCGTATGGACACACATCTCATATAGGAAAGATTGAACACTGGAATTAGAAAGAGTTAGATGCGCCTCACAGGAGACACCAGCAATTAGAAGTTATCTGACCAAGTGCATGGAATGAGAGGAATTGATCGGTACATGCATGCGCTGTCTTCGAGTTCCAATTGACCAGACAACTCACTCGTTCGTTCGCTTGTTTGTTTGTTTGTTTGTTCGTTCGTTCGTTCGTTCGATTGATCACTATCTGGTGTTATTAGCTCAACAGTCGAGAAGTCAACAGACAGAGTTTATTCAACAATGGAGAGATCGTGTAGGTAGTGAACGGAAGACTTACAAAAGCGACGTTTAATGGTAACTATGGACCTATTGGATTAGAAACGAGCGATATTTCAACCCAGGTTTTGCGTAAGCGACATAGAATTCTAAATAGAGTCCATCTGAGTTGCAACAACCTGACATACTCTGCTAAGAAATATGGCACTCTCCTTTGTCATTAAGAGGTCAACTGGCGCTACATAAGAGAACGACATAACTACTTAGCCTTAACTTTCAAGTGACCTCAGATGTGATGACGTCGCTCTTTTACTTTCTCATGACGTTGGCGGCACCACTGAGCTGTGCACTTCCGGTTGAGGAAAAAATATTAAGCGAAGGAGGGACAACGACGACGACGACGACAACTGGATTCCGAATGAGCGCCAGGGAATTGGAGCGATTGGGAATCACGCAAGAGGACGCTCTTAAGCACATCCAGCTTCTGCTTCAGGGCAACTACGCGTGCAAGGCGACCTCTGCATCCGGATCAAACGGGGTCAGAAGGGCAGAAAACGACGAGATGCTTCGATACCACATCCGCAACCGTACGGTCACTTGCAACGACGGCAGCCGACCAGGGTAAGCATCTAACACATCTTCTGACGTTTTATATATATATAACTAGATAAAGGCGCTATAGAAATGCAGCCTATATAGCGCACGACCCTGTCCAAAAGATTCTAATGCGCTATAGAAATGTCTAGTTAAGCTCCATGACAATTCCATCCAACCTCGATCTTTCTTGTTGGTTCTTCCCTTTAAGCTGCAATATATTTGCTGTCTTTTCTCTGGTATTTATTTTTTTCTTTTATTCTACTAAGCTGCATAACATTCGTTACCCTCTTCTTCTAATCTGTTATCTTATATTCTATTCCGATTCAATCCGAAGCTAAATTCGATTAAACACAAAATCATACAAACTGATCTTATCCCTGATTTGCTTATACGTGTATATATATATATATATATATATAGGAACGTCTAATTAGCCATGTACCACCCTTCAAACTCAAAGTGATCCATTGATACAATTAAGATCAATGGAAGCGGAGTCTGTCAGATGGAATTCAAAACACAGTCTATAATTAAAGCTGACATTTCATAATTCCATAATTAGGTTTGAGTAGCAAGTAAACGGATCGCACATATAGCGAAGGGTTCAGGTGTGATATGAATACATGCGCTACATAAATGACTATCTACATAACACATAGCGACACACAGTGAACTACACCGTGTCCGAATTGAACTGATACCCTTTTTCTCTTGGTAATAAATCTGCCAATTCTAAAGATAACAAAGCAAAAGTTTGCAGACTTAGAGAGGGATAAATTACTAATGTCGTGTGAAAATTTCATAACATTTTATTAGCAGAGTCCAAAATTATGCACATTCAAATTTGGACAAACAAAATTCGAACTTTCCAACAAGGAAAAGAAAATAATATATTTTTTAGCAAACTGCATGCCTTACTTATTAAAATGAATGCCGTCACAAAAACGTCATCTCCATTTCAGCAGACGATGATAAAACAAGATGGGTTTCAGTAAAGACGACTTGAGTTTGATTAAATTTTAAGACAAGAAAAACATTACGGAGCAAAAACGTTATTGATGGAATTTCCTAACAGAAACTGGTCTATCACAGCCTTGAATCGATTGATTGCAAAAATCGATGCTACCGTATCAGCAGAAAAACGGTATGGGGGTGGTAGACCACGCACAGCTCGTACTGTGGAAGATGTTGATTCTGTTGAAACACTCGTTCTGAGCCAAGAAGACCGACCTGGCAGCCACAAATTAACAAAGTTATGAATTTTTACATGTTGAATAGTTCGAATTTTATTTGTCCACATTTGAATGTGCATAACTTTAGACCCTGTTTGTAGAATTTCATTAAATTTTCAGAAGACAATGGTAATTTATCCCTCTTTCAGTCTGAAATGCTATTGAATAACATTTAGAATTGACGGATTTTTCGCAAAAACAAAAAGAGTATCAGTTCAATTGGGACACAGTGTAGAAAGGGAGTATGCACTATACATAGTATATACATTTATATTCATATATATGTATATATATTGATTATATTCATATCTATGTATACAAAGAAGAAGAGTGTGTATGTAACTATTTATGTATGCTCCACAAAAACTATTGAACAGTTCGAGCGATTGTTCACAAATTTTGCACGAATACTTTTTAGCAGCCGAGAAAAAAAACAAAGGTAGTTTGCGGTCCCAGAATGTTACAATAATTATGTGCAAATTCCGGCCAAAAGTGGCCAGTCATTTGCACATGATTGTAAATGCCTCCTTATAAGCGAGCATGGAAAAGCAATGTAAATTGTAAGGACTATCCGGGCGAAGTCGGGTACTTCAGCTATTATAAGATATATGCAGCCACCAGTTTCTTTATGACAATGACAGTATTTTGAGGATCTGTATGTTCAATAAGATTAAGTTAATTGCAGTAGCCTACTCGCATCATTTGTTCGTTTCTGAGTTTCATCGTTTCAGCTCGACAGAGTCATATGAGTCTATCGGTGCAAGTTGTATCAGACCATTATTTTGGACAAGGGCGGAGTTCTAGTGGGTCGAATTTTGCTGGGTCTGATGCAAATGCTAAAACAAGCCTACAAAGCCTGAATATCATGTCACAATTCATGTCTCGTTTGTCTTTCTCGTTAGTTTCTGTGTAAGCGCCTTAGGGTTTGCCCGCGGAACTTTAAGAGTCGCACATTGCATGCCATCCTGATTTAGAACTTAGTGAAGCGCTTCGACAGATATTTTAGACAACACACGAAAAAATACACTTCAAAGATGAAGTCGTCTATGATGCTTTGGAACAAATCGATTTGCGTGTTATTCTATTGAACGCTTTGCATGTAGCACTCTGCCCTTGACATATATGGGTCATGTTGTTCTTCTACAGCGTTTCATTTCTGACACTAGTGTAAATAAAACAAATTGCAAAGATATACTGATATAAAAAATTAACATTAAATGTTAGTTTTGTCTAGAGCGTATGGTTTGGGATTGTATTTGCAATGCATTAGATACCTACCAGTATATCTTTGCATATATATATATATATATATATATATATATACAGTGAATAATATTATTTGGAGCAGACCACTAACCCATGCGGGCGTATATTAAGACGATGCAAGCAATTATTGCGGCGATTAAACGCTTCCCACATGAATTCCGTAATTATTCCTACTCCGTTCGGTGATCTCTGGGCAGGTTCTCGCGCGAGTGTCGAGCGGCGGCATTTTCATTTGATCTTGACGGGCGGTGCATTACCTCAGGCTGCTGGTCGGTGGCGGTTCCTTTCAATTCGGCTTTGTAGTGTGCCGATAATTATTACACCGGCAATAACGGTGCTCAATGAACCGAATCAGCCATCGTTAGAGAAATCAGAACACGTTACTGATACGAGATCGTTATGAAACGAGGTACGGGGACGATATAGAGAAGTGAGGGAGAAAGGGCGTACTAAGTGAATGGGAAAAGTGTCGGAGTAAAAGGACGTGGATGAGACACGTAGAGCACTGGCAGAGGCGATCAATTGTAAATGCTATTCATACTTAGGTTAATTACTCGCTGGAGCAAAGGCTACATTGCAAATGTGAAGGGATATTTCCTTCTGTGTAACTGAATCGATTATTCAATTCATTCCAAAACGCTCCACCTCTTGCTATAACCGCTCTCTTCATGGTCATTAGCGTAATGACCAACGCGTACTGGATTGTCAATCGAGAGGTCATAGGGTTAAACTCCTCGTAAAGACAGAATTTAGTTGGAGATTTCTGCCCATCAGCCACCACATGGCCCTCACTCATTGGCCAACTGAGCTACATATATGTATGATGTGTATCTACGGTGTTGTACACTCTCAGTGGGATGATGAGTCGGCGAAGGAGAGAACTGAGTGTCATTATCACAATTAACTATTATTATCACTATTATATTATACATGTATACATCATCTGAACAATCATTTCACGAGTTTCATTATCACTATTAGTCATCACCGTTGACATTATTATAATAAAACTGTATACCAGGAGTTAATTGTTTCCATTACAGAGGCCAAAAACCTGTCTCCACCTGTGCAACGCCGGGTTTCCCTGCAGCTAGTAGGCTACTATATGAAACTCCTGAAAACAAACCGGCAAATGCAAATTCAATAAAACTTCTTACCACGAATGTACATTATTCTGGTGTGTGTGTTTACTGTACATAAGCTAGATAATCAGCTATTTGATGAAGTAAATACTCAGGCGATCACGCTCTCTAAACAATAAACAAATTGTGCATGTCGATTTCGGCTCGTCAAGGTGCACGAGACTTCAATATCATCTAATGTAATTAGACATATTTCTTAATTGACTGTTTGCCAAGCGTTTAGAATTTAATGGATAAATTACTATATTAATCTCGAAGGGGAATCACTGCTTTGGCTGTCTATGGATGAGCGAATAACTTTCAAGACTGGGCTAAACTGCGTACTAGACTTACATTTCATTCGACTTAACTATCTTCAGTTTCTGTTGACTGTTGAGACTTCTCTCTATACTCAACTAGCTAAGATTTTTCTCTATACTCGACCAGTTATTACTGTTGTCAATACTCGACTAGGTCTATTTGACGTGAATTGACCGTTTCGTGCATTTAGAACAAGGGCAGACTTCGACAGTCGAACCTCTTCTGTTGCTGGTCTTATATATGGACCATGGAACTCTCTTATGGCAAACGTCCCATAGACTAGGTTTGTTTTGACCTTCAGATCTCACTCAATAATTCATCCTTTCCTGAATTCACTTCTTATGTTAGCTGCTGCTGCAGTGTATTCTCGGATTCCATCTGTGAATTTTGACTCCATTCAATGCATGGAATTTAGTTCGCTTATCAGCGACCATCGATTGATGAAATGAACATAATGTCATTGGCGACATAGAAGTTCTTAAGTTAGATGTATAAGCTTATAAGTACACTCATCTGAATGGTAGTGTAAATAAGCAGTGTACAATACTATACATTAATTTATTATACACTCTGTAGATAATTATATAGTCCATGCACATTATGTAAAGTATGTTTGATGGGGATATAATTTATTAGCCAGTGAAGCCTATGATAGCATGGCAATAATTTATGGAGACGAAAGACGAACGATCAAAATGTCCATCTGTCTGTGCAAGACGCGCTGCGTGCAAGAAGAGCCGCCGCCGCCGCGGACGATGTTTAAGCAACGAAGAGAAAGAAGGAGGAGGCAAATAGAAGCTAATCATCTGAACACATAAACATTTTACTCTCTGACCACCAAGTCCGGTTAAATCTGAAGAGCATGCGCTCTTCTTTATTGGCTCTAATCACTGCAGCAGCGGACCCGAAGAAGACCATATGGTTCATCGAATGGACCATCAGCTGATTCACTTGCACTTGGCACTGCACTCCTGCAATACTTCAACCTGACCAGACCTCGCCCTCTCTAGGAATGAAGAAGTCGAAGAGGGTCAGACATTTCAAACCGCTAAACGGCATTAAGCACATCGTCCACGGGTCTTATAGTATTTGTATATACATGCATAAATATATCATCCATGTTTATAGAATGCAAATACTGGATATATACGTATACACGCTGAATTTAATGATGAAATGGTCCATCGTGGGAGGGGGAGATGCGACTCACCGACGCACTGGGCCTAGGCTAATTACTAGCCCCGCAAGGTGCACTGAGAAGCAGACTGATTCTGATATGTGCCGCCGGGACCCTATATATCTGAATAAATAGCTGTTCGTTTAGGATCAGAAGTCGACCAGATTGGTCGGTTCGTGAGATGAACTGCTGCTGCCCGGCATGCGATATGTTTAGGAAAATCAATGGCCTCCTTGGACGTTAGAACATTCAGCTGTTAGAAGGGTCAAAGGGTCATTCAATATGATGGCAGTGGTGCCCCCATCTGCTCTTGCGTTTGCAATGCTTCACAGAAATGCACAGATCGATTTTTGTGCTCACACAAAATATGCTCATTGAGGGTCAACAGCACAATCCTCATATGTACAAAAATTAGAACTGTTAGGGAGTAGAAAACCGAGCATGTTGATTTACTTTAAAAGGTGACATATATAGTCACAATTATTGTTTATTTTTGATCGATCATTCAACAAATGAAATTGTCGATATATAGCAGAAGATTATCAGGAATTAAAACGACTACCAAAAACCATATTATGCATCTGGGCAGTAGTCTAGACAATTCTGAAGGTCAATCACATGTAACAAACATATTACTGTTTCATACAAGGCGAATTAGTCAGAATGTATGGTTTGATTCAACAAAGAATATCACGTCTTAGTGCATTGAATTAAGATATTGATTCATGTCCTACGACCTACATGACATTGTGTGCAGCAGGCGTTATTGCAAAATGTAATATGAAGGTTATTGTCTTAACTCAAACGAAACTTTAGGAATTGCATCAAAATTTGCATAACCCAAACTCCCAAGCATTTGTGTACTTAGCACCCGCCTCTAACCTATACCAATTGAGTAAAAGAATTTAACCTTAATTGTTCAAAACGATTATTTGTCAAAATATATTATAATTATAATCCATTCGAAAGACGTTGAACACGTATATGTTACACGTCGAGGCAAACAGTCTGCACTCTTCTGTAGCCTGCGATCAGAGGTTTTCATAAAACGCGTAGGCTTATGACCCTTGATTTGTATGATTTTGTTCATGATTACTTCTTCTGTCTGTCGAAATTCGTGTAACGAATGTTTTTCACAGGACTAGTTTATTAGTCAGTGTTTGTTCCATCCCATTTTTAGAGCATCTTAAATGTTTTCTAATAGTCTGCATGTCATCTTCAGGAGTTCTTCCTGAACACATTGCTTTGAGAAGCACAATTAGTGAATAAATGTTTTCTAGAATGCATTATCCAGAGAATGCACATTGTATGTAGTGACCGACCGAAATCATTTTGTAATTTTCGGCCGAAAACGAAAACGCCACCGAAATTGCCGCTTTGGTTTCGGCCGAAAACGAAATATAAAAATGCCTGCACAACAAAATTTATATATCGTTACCACTGATGATGATATACATATATTTGTGTGCAGGCATATGTGAATATTATATTATATATAACGCTTACCGGCTCGAACTGTAATCTATAGGAGCCATCGGCTAAGCACGAAAGATGAGGCAATATGATTTCAATTTGGCGGATCGGCCGATGCGGCTGAAAGCATTTCGATACGACTGAAGGCATTTCGTTACGACTGAATGCAGTTCGACCTCTCCGGGTCGACAATATTAATTTCCATATTACCAACAGAAAACTCTATGCGTTAAACTCAAAGATGTCATACTTATTATACCATACAGGACGCAGACCTTCTTGCCAGACTACGGGAAGCCGTCGGTAGACACTAATTTTATACTTTCGGATTGTGCCGAAAACAAACGAAACTGGAAACGAAACTGCCACTTTCGGCAGAAAACGAAAGTGAACCGAAACTGACAAATTTGCGAATTTGGTGCCGAAAGCGAAACCGAAATTCGGTCGCTCTCTAATTGTATGACTTGGAATGTCTAGCAGTTTTAATAATAGTCTCATATTACATTGGTGTGTAGACCTCAACATATCGAATCTGCTGTTGGGTGGCGGCATTTGTTGTGTGACCTCATACCAGATATGTCTGATGATTTCTTTCAGCTTAGGTTTCATATTATTGGTTAAAAAGCAGAGCAGAGCTGGAGAAATGGTAGCAGTTCTGTTCTGATAGGTTCATTTATCAGACCATATATTATATTACGATGATCTCTATGGTGCTCAGGTATTCATTCGGTCAGAAATGTAGCAAATTCCGATGCTTCTAAAGCGCCTTAAGCTTCATGCCGCAATGTAATGTAGTCGACATCTGATGTACCGAAAATGTGAACAGCGGAACTGTGTATGACGAATTTCCTTTTAAATTGTATGTGGTTGTTGAATGATGATGGAATATTTGGGTAAAGAAGAGCACTGTTGCTGTTAGAACCGTCTGTGTGTTTGCTATAGGGCAAATTTACTGCAGCTTCTTTGCAGTATCTGACCAAATCCTTTCACGCACATGATCCAATAAATGATTTCTTTTATCAAAGCATGTTTGTCGGCGAAGCGTCGATCAAACTGATTCTTGCGTGACATGAAAAGTGAATTGAATGAATATTTGCAAACATATATCTTGGGCACTGTTCACATACAGCACTGAGATCAATAAAAAAATAAGACAGTTTATTAACAAGCCAAGCTCCATATAGAACTTATACTGCTGCCTCTTCTGCAATGAGACAACAGGATTCTTTTTCATAAAGCTTTGATAGAAGTCTCCTCAGCTCGAAGAGTCTAATTTGTGTTGGTTTTCCTTTTCGTCCAACATTTGGTCAAGAAACAGCATCACCGAACAAATGTTCTGTACCTCGTGTAGGAATGCCTTACCTGTGCCCTACCTACAAGAATATATTGCATGGATTCTTTTTGGAAGGATCTCTTTCATGCGAGGTCTGTTGCAGGCTCTGACAGATATTCAGTTTCAGAACTATGACCGACTGCTAATTCATAGCGTGGACAACTGAACATGCGCGATCTATGTCAGGTTGTGAAAAACAAAATTACGCATCGAATAGCGTCAAAATGGAAATTTATGATCACTTTTAGATATGAGACTTGTGAAATTGACCCTTACAGTACTTATTTAAGTCAGAATTCTGCTCCACCACTTCCTATGACACCTTGCTTCGTTCAGTATCGTATAATCTCTTATGCAATGACTTCTCTACTTATACATGACTGAGATTTATAGAATTGTCAGCCAATTAACGAATATATACATGTATATATATAAGGTTTTTGTATCACATCGTATCCTATCCTTTAATAGAACCTGTCAGATGTATTTCTATCTATCCAATCAGATCCATTTCCTCTCCCTTTCTATACTATAATGTCCAATAATTATTCTTTCATCCCTAACATAGTCTATTTATTTTTATTCTGTAATATCATATATTATCGCAGCCTAGTCTCTATCAGATCCAATCATCCTATGCTATCGTGCTCGATCCTAGAATTTAAGATTTAAAATTTCATCTAATCTAGTCTGCATCAGGACCGGATTTATCATTGGACTCAATTGGTACGTTCATTGGGTCCCTGCGCAATGGGCCGTCGAGATTGTTCGCTAAAACCTGCATCTCAAAATGGCTACAACTTGGCCCTCGAAGATTGAATATTATGCAAACTTCAGTCAAATTTTGTAGCTCAATAGCTTATAATATAGGCATACCTATTTTTAGTGTGCGGTTTAATCAGAGTAGTCCAAGTTGGTCTATAATATTATAGCATAAGAACTTGACGCGTTCGACGTTCGTGTGTATACTTCATGTAAATAATAGTTCAGTAAGTTGAAAACTATTAAGAACAGACCAAGAGCAAGTATGAATGCCACACGACTATTATAAGCTCTCTAGCCCTCTCCTGAGCATCGACAATCAACTTTGACTACCCATGTAATAAATTTGCCTATAATCCATTGGCCTCAAAGTTTCTGTTTAATAACATCACAACAGGACACGTGACCCGCTGTGCTAATTATTTATAAATAATAACAGAAATCATAAATCATAATCATAACATCGTCATTTAAATCCACAGTTTGAGGTGATTCAATTAGTCTAGGGGCCTATGCAAAAATGTTTGTGTAGGCCTATCGTATAAGCACTATGAGGTATGTCCAGTAACAGTATGTATTACCGTGTGAATTCTTAGGTTCTTAGGAATTCAGACCGCCTAAATAAAATAGTAAGCCCACTGCAGACCTACTTCGAAGTCTTCGTTATCATGTTTGCCTACGGAATTATCCGGTGGGTTAACTGTAACATAACTTTAAAATAAAATGATAGTAATCACCTTCTGAAGGAGTATAGAATTTCGACTGTTTTGGTTTTTACTCTACAGTGCGGGCCCCTCCTCCTAGGTTCTTCCTGTCTAAATCAGGCGTTAATCAACATATAACATTAACCCATTTGTCTACAATGCTTAGGTCAGTTTTATAATAGTGCGAGCAACGTTTCGTGTGGTACGTTGAGTGTCTCACTATGCACACACGTGTCTCATTTGTCACGTGTGTCACGTATGTCACGTGTCTCATATGTCACGTGTGTCACGTATGTCACGTGTCTCATTTGTCACGTATGTCACGTATGTCACGTATGTCACGTGTCTCATTTGTCACGAGGGTCACGTATGTCACGTGTCTCATTTGTCACGTGTGTCACGTGTCTCATTTGTCACGTGTGTCACGTATGTCACGTGTCTCATTTGTCACGTGTGTCACGTATGTCACGTGTCTCATTTGTCACGTGTGTCACGTATGTCCCATGTCTCATTGACACACATCTGTACATGCAAATATGCATGTTTAATCACATCCTCTCCTGTTCTATTTTCTTCAATCTCTTCTTAACATATCATATATAATAATTATATTGTATTCACATTCCAACCTATTCTAAGCCAACTATAAATAACCAGCCAACTACATTCTAGTTTTTTATTCCTTAACCTATCATACAACTTTTACAATCATACCTATCCTGTTTATCATAGCCAACCCTATGCGGTCTTGTATATTCATATGATCATAATTTTGTTTCATGGCATATCCTAACTGTCCTGTCCCTATCTACTTTATAATATATTGCATCCCGTTTTATCATCCAAGTATACACAGCAGATTCCTGCCACTGGAATTTCACTACTTCTAATAACTACTTAATACTAGGCTGACTATGAAGTCAACAAAAACTGACAAATTCGTCTGCATAAACTGACGCTTGGTAGCTGGATACGGTTTCCTCTGGCAGTCATACGCAAATACGTATATCAACGAAAGAAATCCAGTCGAACTGCGCATCTAGAGATCGATTACGGATTGATTCCTGAAGGACGCAATTATAGACCTGTTCGTATTGACTCCAATGGAGCCTGGAATGTGTAGGTTCACGACAAATAGTTGGAAAATAATATGATGGTTGGCTGGATCAAATAAAGTCAATCGCCCGATCATCCTTTGACAAACTGATGAATGGCGAATAAATCAGAATTATGATCACTGGAGTTCAATCTCTGGTATCCGAAAGACATCAGAGAAGAAAAAAAATTGCGGATAGAGGTTGGCTTTCGTTCTTCTAACGAGCCAATAAAGAAAGATAGAGAATCCATTAATCAGTATTCATTATTCAAGCGTTGCAAGGATTTATTAAGCACATCAAGAGTCAAGACTACTCGGAGACGTAAGTGGCATGCTACATATTTCAAGCTAAGGCAAGAATCGAAGAATCTGATGAAAAAGATTATTAGACCAAGGCGTTTGGAGTAATGAATCGAAAGGTTCAGGTGGAATATCGTACGAACAGTGGACTACAGATTTTAACCGAACTCTTAACCTCAGCTTCCCAGTCACTCAGCTTGGTTTGCAGCTTTGGTTAACTTAACCACGCGCTTTCTATAAGAGATGTCAGGTTAAGTTCTAAAGGAATGTTGTTCTGTCTGCGTTCGAGAGCCCCTCCCCGACCCCATGCAGCAGGATAAATCTCCGCTGGCTACTTAGCCAGGCGAACGAAGGCGATGCGTCTTAGAAAATGTCTTAAGTTAGATTAGTCGCGGTGCAACGAACGAAGGTTAACTTGCGAAGATGAATATTTCATCGACGATAATTGGCACGGTAACATCCAGTCGATGTTTCTGTGGATCGAGGTCCCAGTCAGACAGACCTGTAGGCTACTCATGCCTCCCCGAATTGCGGGACACACACGACAGCGCACCTTAGATCACTCAGTTCGATGACTGACGGGCCGAAGTCTGTTGGCAGCAAGCCTCCATTTGATGACTGAGAATGACGCTATCCGTCAGTCGAACGAAAACCTCGTTGCCGGAACGAGGCGTCTGGCCGAGGTGGAGCTGACGACTCGAGGCTTATCATGGACCCTGATTAATTCGATGAGTAGTTTGTTAGCGAGGAGCGGGGTGGTCCGAAGGTGGGCCACTACGGCTCATCGCTCTGCTGCTCGCCTCTCTGTTCAGCGTCTAATATGCTGGGCGGTCTTCTTCTCTCCTGCAACACTTGGACGATCTAATCGCCGGCAGCAGACGTGTGCTCCTCGTTAGAATCTCGACTTTTCGCGGTCCGTAAATATTCGGTCGAATATACTCTGAGATTTCTTGTGCGGCGGTTTTTATCTCGCCTTAGTGTGTTCCGCCTACACCCAAGTCAGACTGAGTGAGCTACGTCATGATTAGACGTTTGCTAAGAACAACTGTAGTTATTAGAATCTGCTGAGCAAATCTAATCTAAACTGTTGATGATTAGGTAACATAATTAATATTAGTATGCCCAACAAACTGGGTTTAACCATTACCACTCCTGAGGCCGCTGTTAGCGGTCAATTTTAATGCGTTTGATATAATAATTGAAGGGATGAGGGTTAATGACTTAATGACTTTTTCTTTAACTTTTACCATATTATATTGGACACTATCATTTCTTGTGTCTTACGAACGTGTTAGTTGTAAACTCCGTGTGGGAGTTGGTGGTGTAGCATTGGATGAGTGAGAAGTGTATATTCTGCAACTTAAATGAACGACTCTACTTTTTCTGGGTTGTCTGCTGCCGCTGCTGAGTCACAAAGACTAGTTGTGTCATTGTATTTTGCAGACAAGCCACAACAATAGACTGGAATATCATAATGCTGTCATGTGCTTACTGCCGTAGCTTGTATTGTATTGTATTAAAGCATTTGAGCGATGCCTCTAATTCTGGTGAATCGTCCAGAAGCGCTGAGCGCTGTTGTTCCACGAAAACAAGAAGGTTTTAAGAAAGACGAAAGAGGATAAGAGACTGTCAGATAAATTTAGAGCGAACAACAGGAGAAAGCGCAGTCCTGAGAGAGAGAGAGAGAGAGAGAGAGAGAGAGAGAGAGAGAGAGAGAGAGAGAGAGAGAGAGAGAGAGAGAGCAATTGAAGTAGAGGAAAGAAACTGAGCCATGGCAATTCTAGTACGAGGAATCAAGAAGTAACGTCTATTGGGCGAACGAAGTGTAGGCTGGGAGGGAGCTGAATGAGGCCGAAGTAATTCGTCAGGTATCTCGGGGCAAGAACCCGCTGAAAATAGGAGGAGCGTGTGAGGTTAGTGATGATTTCGACAAAAGTAAGTGAACTATCAAGGGTAACACCCAGATCACGAACATTTGACAAGGAAGAGAAGAATGGGAACTTCTCAGAGAGGTGAACAAAATCAAGTTTCTGACATTGTCGAAGAGTACCAAGCCAGATAGATAGAGTTTTAGAAGCATTAAGAGAGAGACGATTAGATGACATCGAGGAATAAAAAAGGTTAGAGAGAGATTGAATACTCTCAACCAATAGCAACTGGGATGCCTGTACATCATCAGCAACTAGATGACCAGCAGCACCGCAGAGAGGGAAAAGAGAGATGTCGGCCGTATATAGGATAAACAAGAGAGGACCAAGAGCAGAGCCCTGAGGAACACCCAGTTTAACGTGAACCCATTGAGTTCTGGATTCACCAGTAACAATCATTTGGGTCTAGTCAGAAAGGTACGAGCGGAACCAACAACTTTAAGTCTAGAAGAAATCTCAAGACGCTGGTGGTGAATATAAGCGACCATATCGCTCGCTGATGAGGCATAATAGAGAGCCAGAAGAGTGACTGACTTCAGACCTATCAACAGCAGAATAGTTATCAGAAGGTAAGGAAAGGAGGACGGTCTCTGTGAAAAGATAGGCCTTGGGTCTCCGTGACATGATGGGTCTCAAGTCTCTGTAGAATGACGAGCCTTGAGTCTCTGTGAAATGATGAGCATTGTGCGTCTTTAGAATGATGTGGCCTGGAGTCATGTTTTTATGCTCTGTTGTCTCTGATGGCAGATAAACTGTTTCTATAATCGAACTATTGCTTTTTCAGCTTCTACATCAGAAAATCGCAACACGGAAGCACTCGTTGGCTCATTTTTCTAGAAGGTAAATTAGCATATATATTATATATATATATTCAAATTCAATTGCACAATAACCACAAACTTGCCACACGCTCATTGCGAAGATAACACATTTGTCGACTAAAATTTATGAAATTGTTGCAAATCGGAATCCAATTCGTTTTCTAATAAACTAATTTGCCACTAACTGATGTAGGCCATGATAAGACTGACTGGCAGAATGAGTCTAAATTTTAATTATTTGCATTTTAAAACCTAACCTAGTGCAGGCCGTAATTGTAATTGTAATCTGAATGTAATCAAACGCCATTTCAAGACAGGTCTGACCAATGGCGTCCCTACAAGACCCAGGTGAATCGCTGTAATAATATGCAGACCTGGCTCCAGCAAAGGTGTGAATGTACCAGATCAGCACTTAACGCCACTAGCTTTCTGCCATAGCAGCTTCTACCCGCATGCGTGCATACACTAGCATCAGAGGTGGATTGTGGCGATGCTGTTTCTGAGGGCCTACCCTTTTCTCGCATTTATCAGCTTCAATGCGTCATAGAAACTGAAGATCGACTACCTGGCGTGAATCCAAAGTCAAAGTGAGGTCAACTATATCCAACTGCATGGCAAACGAGCTGCAATGGTTAATGCATTAACGTAACGCAATTAATATGAGCATTTATATGCGTTAAATTAATGTCAAATTTAAGTGAAAAGCATAGACTAGTATGCTTTAATTACAAAATTGATAAATAGTTTATATCTGGGATGCTTTAATTAAATACTCTGTAGTTTGCATATTTAGATCGTCACTCATACTAATAATTGAATATCATTGCTTACTTTCAAACTGACAAGTCATATTGTTACAACTATAATACGACCTAATGATGATAAGTTACTACAGTAGTTTAATTTAACCGTCGGCAGCCGTGCAAGGTGCCCAATACGTCACACATCTGATTTACGCAATGCTGCCACCTAGCGAAATGAGGCCTTGTCAACCATAGGGGGATACGGGAAGCAAATTTAGCGTCCTCAGCTCTGCACGTGTGCACCAGTGTAATATTATCCAATGATCTACGGCCCCATAATTACATGTAACTCCAAGCAACAATGATAATTTAAGTTATAATTTCATAAGCACGAAATAAAACAATTGGTCCATTCTCTCCCAGAGTCATTGTTGTTAATTGCCTTATGGCCAAATTGACTTTCTAATCGCAATCGTTCTCTGTTCAAACATTTACGCATTCGATTGCTATCCAGCCGCTAACGTTGCTTCTCTCCTACGTGTAATAGATCATTACAATTCAACACAGGACCAATTTCTGAATAATTCAGTCACTCTTTCAATCCTTCATTGCGCTGTTTTTCAGGTGGATGGTTTTGCTTTGATGGCAGAAGTTGTCAGGGTCGTTGGGTCAATTCTCCGCATCTGATGAGTTCCAATTATTGGCCGGTCACTCGTAAAGGTAGGTTACGGTTGATCCGTTTCGTCCGTTCAGGTGCGCTGCAATTATGTGCTCACTCGACTGAATAATAATTATTCAAATTGTACTTTCATTTGGAACGTCATTCGTACTTGTTTATTCAGCGAAAAATACTAGATTAGTTGAGTTTTCCCACGTAGAAGGCATACCTGACACCCATAATAACTGTTTAGTTGTCATCTGCAATGGTGTCACCAATATCGCCTTAGAAACGTCGCCCTGAAAATAGTTATGAGCTGAAAGCCATGATGTGAATATAGAAAGAGTACGTATTCTGTTTAGTTCCTGTTAGGCCTTTTGTATTAAGCAAACATTGCCTCCATTCGCCTGGTGCATTGATTTGTCTTTGCAGTGACGTTATCATCATCAACATGTCATCGTCGTTTCTGAGATCTTCATAATCGTCACAATCGTCACAATCGTAATCTTAAAACTTCTGAGGCGCCTCTCAAATGCCAAGCGCAGGGCATCAGCTCATTCACGAGCGCTGCGTCGAATCAGAGGGACTGTCCAGAAAGTTGTCCGAGGGAGGTCATAGTACAGTTTCTAGAGGTTCATAGGAGGCAGAGTAGTTGTTAAGGCGGGTGTAGTTTTGGTTGAGGATCGGAAGGTGGATGATCAAGTGAGTTCTTGAAAGGGTGAGACTCAAGTTTCGAATGGAAAGCCCCAGGAGTGACGAATAGAAGAGCCCGAGATAGATGATGGTGGATGATAAGCAACGATTGTGGGGGCCAAGAAAGTGAGAATTCAGGAGGTGGATCATTTCAGAGACGTGTTGCGATGATGAATACGGCTCGTTTGGGAAACCTAAGAAGTGGTGACCGTGTTTTCGAGTAAGACTGAAACATGAGGAGAGGATGATCTGGTAGAGCGGGTTGTCTGGGTGGTGAAGAGTTTGCGAAGATACTATATGAAGGTCTCATTGTCATAATATAATCCTTAAAGTCATCATCGTTCTCGTTACAGTTGACGTTTATTTTCTTTCTACGATTGTTCTCAGTTAACCAAGTTTTCTTTTTCCAAGTCAAAGTTCGCCCGTAACTGGCTGAATTCGGTGTAGGCCAACTAACTCTTGTTATTTTGACTATGTTCGGTATTAGGGTTCTTGTTTTCTGGCTCTCTTCGGTGTCGCGGTTCTTGTTATTTTAGCTATTTTCAGAAGACGCTATTTTCAGTCTTCTGATTATTGTGCTTCTGCTCCTTATTATCTTCGTTTCTACTGAGATTGTTTTCGTTCAAGTTGATTTCTTGTTCCCTTTGCCCTTGTTGATGCTTTTCTCTATTCTTTTGTCTTTCCCGTTCTGCCACTTTGTACTTAATTTCGTTTTAAACTGTCTGGTAAGAAATTAGCAATTATTACAATAACGCGAGTTATTGTATTAAGCTTATTTCATTTAACAGGATATGGAATTCTATCGTGGAATCAAGAAGAGAATCCATTTATTTACAACGGAAATCTTGTGTGAGTATGTTACTTGTAATTATGAATGCAATAGAGCAGTGATTTTTAATGAAAAGACACTTTTCGTTAGCGTATCTATGCTAGGTAAGATACTAATGTGTTCTTGGAATCCATCGTTTATTGATAATTATTGTGTCATGAGATAACCATCTCATCCACAGACTGACATCAATGTTCAGAATCTGACGTGTTTCATTCTTTGTAAGCATATGCTGGAAATAGGCAGCAAATATTTCAAATGGGATTGCGAGCAGTTCAGCATCTATTAATCGCTTGCAATCATATTTGAAAAATGGATTGCCTATTCCAAAGATAGGGCCTACTTGTGGGTATAATGAAGGAGTACAATCAATGCACTCGACTGCACTTCAACTCCTCTCTATGATGTTTGGGTTAATCGTTGCTCAGAATGTTTTATTAATTGCAGCTACGTTCCATATTGCTCAAGTGATTCATGGAGTGGCACAAGTCGTTCAAGGCAGAAAGGTAGCCTAACGTCAAATTTTCAGTTTGCCTCCTTTCGCTAAACCTACAGTCTCATATAACGATAGATTTTTACTGTGCTCTCACATGCAATGCATGAGCATCAATGGTTGGTCGCTTCAAGTGACCAATCAGACATTAGGAAAGTCATTGTCCAATCAGACTTCGTTTGAAAAGCTTTGTTTAAATCCGATAAAAGCCTGCGCTGTTAAGTTAAAGAATCCGCATAATGGACAGATTAAGGCAGTAAAAATTCAAAGGTTTAACAACTTTGGCGTGTATGCCTTAAGTGCGTTTTAAATGCATACAGTTTCTACGAAATCTCTTTCAGGAATCTGTCATTCTTAATTAGATTGTGAAATATGTTCGTCATCTTTTTAACTGGTGTCTTCAGGAGACTTTGCGTTTATGGGCGCTCTGATACTGGACGAAGTCATCAAAGAGCTTTTTCATCTGCATGGACTTACGACTGCCACCAAAATCTACCTGGCAGGTAGCAGGTAATATTATCAACTCATTCAAGTTGTAGGACAGATTCTTTCTCTGCATAAGCCGACCTTTGAGATGTTCTGGTACAATCATAATTTAATCATAATCATAATTTATTCTTATCCAATCTCATACAAGCTGTACCTGGTAAAACATTCATTATTTACAAAGAGTGAGACAATTTCTGACTAAGCTGGGATAACTCAGTAATGCCGAAAGTGTCTTTTCACAGATAAAGATCGACTGAGGAATTCTCGGGTAATAGTTCCATTTTACTGCACATCTAGATTTATTGGCGTCTTGAGATATCTCCTTCAAATTGAGGTCATGGCTCACAAACATCGAGCTATGGCAAGCCACAGCATTTCAAATCGATTCCTGTTCAATCATATCACCATTCCGCTAAATCATCAGATTTCCTTTGTTTCATCATGGCTGAGACTAAAGCTATGCTCGAAAAGGCTCATATTTTATGGCCAATGACCTTAGATTTGGATAATCTCCATGTAGCTTCTCAAAATGAGACTCGTATATTTCAAACTGCTTATCTATCATTGATGTAGAACAGTAGGAGCATTGATTAATGAACACCTTGGAATGTTTAAATATTTAGGTGATGGGTAAAATCCAACAGATATGTGTTGTGAAATGTTTCCTCGTGAGATGTTTAAGTTTTTGTATTTGCACGGAACACAAGGGACTGAGGATATGATGTACGACACCACCGACACATATTTAAATAATAGACTAATACAAGGTCTTCAGCAGCCATTCCCAACTGTAAGCATGTGCGCCTCACATTAGCCTTGCAATAATGGCTGCAAACCGTCGGGCTGAGCGGTCGCTCAGTAAGCTGACAATTATAATTAAGAAGAGGCTGGGATCAAGGTGAATGACACACAGCAAAGGTCGCTAACCTTCCAAAGCATCGAAAGTGAACTGTTGCGTACGATCAACTTTGATTATTTAATTAAGAAATTTGCCACATCAAAGGTCTGCAAAGTTTCTGTTTGATAACATCACAACAGAACATATGTGACCTGCTGTATGCATTATTTGTAAGTCGATCATAATTTAATCCTCATTTTAGGGTGAAACAATATCGGTCTGATACCATTAGGCCTACATCAATGTTGGTATATCGTTTAAGCACTGTGAAGTATGGATTTTAACAACAGGTAGGCCTATTGCGCGGTAAATCACAATCGTTTGCCTAAATAAATGACGAACACAACGAAGACCAATTTCATTTCTTTTGTTTTCCTAAGCATTACAATAAGATAACACCCTGGTCTAAGGGTCTAAAGGGCATGACATTTAGACTAATTTTATTTTCATCCTACATTGTGGTGTCTCCCTACATGGCAGTACACATGTAAGGTCCCCAAGTCTAAATCTGACTCTGGTAATAGTAATTAAGTCTTTGTCAGATGCAGTTAATATATAGCGACTTTTATCCACTGTAGGAGCAAATTAGCAACATGAAATATCTTTAATTGTTAACCTGTCTTCTATCGTTTAGTTTCTTGACTATTTACCTGTAGTGCCGGAGGGACGGGGGTTTTGCTAAACCTTGACAGAGTGGCGAGGATGGTTGCGTTTTTGGCTCCTGGAGTGGAGACCAGAGGAATCGCCGACTCCGGTTGGTTTCTGGATAACAAGCAATTCCGAGAAGTGCCGTGCACTGATTCGCACTCCTGCGCCCCAGCGGAAAGTGTGCGAAGAGGATCGCAGTAGGTTGACCTCCGCTCAGAAACAATGAACTCTGCTTTAATTGTCTGTCTCCTTTTATCTATCTATTTCATCTATCTGTCTCTGTCGCTCTGATTTCTTGCTGTCTTTCGGTTGTTCTCCTTCTGCTTGTCACTGTTTCGTTCTAATCGCCAATCGTTCCAATGATGTCCATAGGGATCTATGGCGTCTACACAAAATAAACCTTTTGATTTAGCGATTTATCGTCGCACAGTTTTGCCTCCTATATTGAAAATGGTATCAGAAACATAAAGCCAAACTAAGCCAAACAAAGATAAGCGAACAGCAAAATTGGACCCACGTGGCTTATAATTGATGACCAAAGAACAGCGGAGGAAGAAACAGAGACGGACAGACAGAACACAGACATACAATAATCTCTTAAGCTAATACTTGGACAGCAATTGAAGGGTATAGGGACTTCATTGTTCCTAGCCTCAGCAACTGAGAACTGGTGATCAGTCCTATCCCTCGCCATCTCGTCTTCCCACTGACAATCTGTGGTAAATATAGCCTACGTTAGTTAACAGAAATTTCTGTATTGGCTTTGATTTGAACCGCAGACCTCTCGCTCTACTGTAGTACAGCACGCTATCTAGCGAACTATCGTGCACTCGAGAGATTAAAATAACGAATTTGTAAGAAAGCAAACGCTAAGAAAAATTGATTGAAGCTGATAGTAAAATTGTCGGTGAGTAACATGCATATCGTTGGATCTGTTGCAGTGTAAAAATTTTAGCAGCTGCACCTGAACAACCAGCTTATTTTAATCTGCATAAATCAAGATGCGGACATTTTCGTTATCAAGTCGAAGTCAAGGCAGACGTCGATGTATAAACTGTCAATGCTATCAGGAGAAGATTAAGAGCAGTGGGATCAAAGTTATAACACTGCCTTTGAGTGATTTTTGAATTGCTCCATTTGTATGGAGATATACTGCACCCGAGATTCCTAGAGCTTAACTAATGTTGTGTATAGAGTAAATATTATTTGTAAATGTGAGCAAAGAAAAATCGTTATTATTTTTGCGGCTGTAGGTTGTGGCAGGGTTTGGTACCGGAATCATGTCGACACCGGTTTCCTGATGACCCATGGAAATGCTACTTTGGACAAAACCTATACAGTTCACTGCAAAGTGAGTTCACATTATGGTTCTCATGTTCTGTTTCAATCACCTTCAATTTTACTGTCAAATCTTAATTCCTATAGAATGTAAGAAGCAAAAGAGGCAGATGTAGAGTAATTGAAAGCCCCGCTCTGCTCAGGGCGTTTGTTATAGTCGTCAGTTGTTAATTGTTCTTCTCATTTAGTTGTCTACTCCATGCTCTACACGTGTTTGCTCTGTTTAACTTAAACATAATAAATGTTTTTTGATATAAATATAGTCGTAGGTTATCTTTAAAAAGTTTATTCAGACACGCATACCTATTTATTTATTCGTCATAGCGCTTAGGAAACTTAGCTTCATAAACTGAATTGTAACATTCTTTTTATGTAAAGTCAGTCTTTTAGGTCTACTATTATCATGACCTAGGCTATTTCACGCATCATTTGTATGAAGGTTAGTAGGATCAAGCTTAGAAGGACTAGATTCGATTGGAGAGGAGACTTTTGGTCGAATGTCAAGTTAGCTAGACTTTTATATATTATTTTTCTTCACAAATTCCAATACGCTAATTAAATGGGTTTACAATGAGTGTCAATCCATTGTGTTGCATTGCTTTATGACTTGCAGCCGTTGTCTTCGTTATTCAATACCAGTTCGACGAGGCTCAGTTGACAGCCGACAACGTTGGTCCACCAATTACAAAACGTCAATGGGAATACATTCACAGCATTGGACAGGATCTAAGGCGAACACTCGCCAATGTCACGTGAGTTCACATTGCTTTCGAAGGAGGAGGAGGAGACACCTACACAATTCTCTAAATTCATAAGCCATATGCAACAACGCAAGGGTTATATTTAAGCAGCTTTGAGGACGTTTGAAAGGTTAGTGCTGCAGCTTTTAAGGCACACCTGAACACAAATGTCTAAATGTAGGCTATGGTTCACTCCGTTTATCGTTAGACAATTTCACTTATCTTATTAATTAAGCCCAGCAGTTTCATTATTTTAAAGCTTATAGCCTACGATAAATTTACTATTATGTTATAATATGTAGTACATTTTCAATTTGCAGTGCGTTATTTGCACCGGCTTGTTTGTCGCACACGATATTAACCAGAAGGTATGTTTACTTTAAACGACACTTGAATTTCTCTTTGAAGTTTTACTGATTGTAGCTTGTGGGTTTTAAATGCTGTAATTTGGCTGATAGATCACAATACTGCTTTAAATTCAGTCTAATATACGTATACAAGTGTGTATTTATATTCGCATACATAAGTAATACGACACAATTTTCACTTATTTCCGCTATATTCGCAGTCTCAAGATAATAAATAGTCTTTCTATATAGCCTCGTTCTTTCCACATACTGATATCTTTGTGTGATAATATTCTCTTTGCTTTCCTTTCCCATCACCGATGTTTTGTCTTTGCTCTGTTTATGTTCAAGCTGGCGTCCATATCTCTCTCTCTCTCTCTCTCTCTCTCTCTCTCTCTCCCTCTCTGTCTCACTCTCAGTCCATTAAGCAAACGGTTTTTAGCGGCTTTCAAACGTTATCTGCATCAGACCCTTATCGCCAACACATCTTAAGCTGTTTTGAGCCGACGACTCCCAACTCAACCAAGGAAAGCAAAATCTGGAAATGTTTCCATTAGATATAATCCAACATCATCCAATAATCAATAATGAAACAATGTATTCCACATGAAAGAGACAGAGCTTGAGTGTTGACATTAGCTGTCAATTTGCCCTTAATATTGTATGTAGGCCTATCATCACATTTTATTGGGTCTCATAATGTGTTCTCATATCTATCACTATGTCTTACAATATATTGTGGATTTTCTCTATTGTGCGTGCTCTCATTTTGTATATTTTCTCATATTTTCTCATATTTTATATTTTCACATATTTTATATTTTCTCATATTTTATATTTTCTCATATTTTATATTTTCTCATATTTTATATTTTCTCATATTTTATATTTTCTCATATTTTATATTTTCTCATATTTTATATTTTCTCATATTTTATATATTCTCAAATTTTATATTTTCTCATATTTTATATTTTCTCATATTGTAAATAAGTCTTCTTATTTTCTGTGTGTTCTCGTATTGCCTGTTTTCTTGTTTAGTATATTTTCTCTGTCGTTTTACGCATCGGATGGTCGCAGTGTCTGCTATCATCGTCACATCGTATCCTGATGACTTAAAGATCCTGACAAAATATACCACATTGATTGAAAGAATGCAATTTAGACAGACTAATTCAAAATCGTTGCACCGTTACAAACCCATTGTGCATTACACACGTATTGTGTAAATCATCTCATAATTGTTGCATGTACTCCATAATTACTCACTTAGCCACTACTTCGACTTGAGCGCCTTGTAATAGTTTCCAAGACGTGGCGCTGTATAATATTTCATTGATTGGTTGGTTGATTGATTGATTGACGTCATACAGAGTGTCAAGAGGCAGCTCCATCAAATAGGAATTGCATGTTACTTCGTTTCTACCTACTTGCTTTCCAGTGAGTGGAAGCGTTCTGTCATCGATGGAGTTTCACTTCCGGATGCGCTGGCATGTTGGGAGTCGGGAAAATTCGAGACGAACCGTTATGCCTCGTATCACCCGTCGAAGAGGTCATATGGCAAAGCAATAACGACTGGTCTTCGGTAGGTTTATTCGGCGAAGATGCACTTTCTTTTTTGTAAAATCATTGCAGCTTTCTAATTCGACTTAATTGCTGAATAAAAGATTGATCTACGTCGGTTTAATGCAGTTGCTTGTTTGTGAAATCAAGTAAACCCCATAAAACTCCATAACTTACTCAATTTGAAAAGATGATTACAAGTTTAAAATATATTATAACACAAACAGCGACAAGTCATTCTGAACATGGCGTCATCTACAAACTCCGAATGGGAATTTGTCGCTTCAGGTCTTCAAAATAAGCAGTCTACGTTGCACGTGTTATATCATTAAAGGCAGCGACAGAGAGCCTGTCAGAGTCAGGCAATGGTACATTAAGCAAGTTCACATTTAAGATCACTGAGTTTATTAAGAAACGTGAAATAAAGTCTGGTGCTCTGGTTCCGAAGGTTGCCAGTTGATCGCATCACAGAGGAGGCCAGGAAATGGAAAATCGGTTCCGAAAGTTCTGAACACCTTATGGCACGCAGCAGAGCAGGAGCTTATATTATCGTTCAGAAGCTTATTTATGAGGTGGTGTTTATGACGGTAACGCTTACTATTATCACCAAGGCCTGAACATTTCTCCTAAGCTCTAAGCCCTACTCAACGACGTTCTAAAATCCCCGTTGCGTCCAAAAACCATTTTACAACTCATAGAAAAGGTCGCCGATAGCGGATGTGAATCGCAACGATTTAACCCAGTGTGCGCCATTTTTCTCTTTTTTTTCGTCGACATCGTCTGCAGGGAAATCAGATGCAATGAACAAAACAACTGAATGAACTTTACAAGATATTAAGATTTTATGTTGCATATACTTCACAGGTTGGCATTATTAAGCACAATATACGTTTGTAAACTGATACGAAACCAGCGGATCTCACCCAGAGTTGTCCACGGTACGGGTCGACCCTCGGTTAGTCGGGTCGGATGGGGCCGGGTCGGGTCACGAATGTTTGTAGATTAGGCCGGTCAGGTCGGGTCAAGATCCTGGAGGGTCGGATTGGGTCGGGTCCCAAACCGGGACCTATTTCGATCCACCAATATTTTGCAGAGCTTCATGTTCAACTCTGTGATATTCATGATGCTAATAAGTCAAAATCAAATAATTTTAATATGGCGAAGAAATTAGCGCAAAACCGTAGGGCAACACCGGATTTGTTTATTTTTACACCGAACTCGGCTAAAGCTGTCGTATGGAATAATTTCTCATGAATTTATGAGAAAACGAAATTTCAGGACATTTATTACAAGCGTGTGAGTTAGCTGAGGAAGCAACGCTGGGACAAGCGGACCACACTCTTACGGACCCAACAATATCCTTGAATTCTTTTGTATATAATTAAGGAGAAAGTAAGTTTAGGCCAAAGTAAATGGAATAAACGGGAATCTCTTCCCTGATAGGTCCTCACAAGTCAATGTCATGAGCATTATATATGGCGGTCTGACTGTACTGCGTTTTTACGACATTAGAATTTGACGATGAATAATATTAGTAAAATTTTCACTAAAGGCGGGTCGGGTTGGATTGGATCGGGTCATGTACGTCATGGATCGAGTTGGTTCGGATATTTGGCTTAGAAATCGGGTCGAGTCGGGTCCATTTTCAATGGGTCTTGTCGGGTCGAGTCACGAAAAATGGATCTATGGACAACTTTGATCTCACCTGGATATCGTGAATATTGATTCGATCATAAGAATTAAGTCTACATCAATTTTGAGTCGTTGCATCTAAATAGTCAGTCATGAATGCCATTGGCTCAGAATATTTCGGCCGAATGGTCGTTGCTATGGCCACCAACTGCAGCGCAATTCAAATCGTCGCAAAGCCGAAGTGTTTGATGAGCATTAATACAGGTCAAAAGTCATAGGACTAACAGACTCTCAAATTTCGAAAAATTATTATGCTTTAATGAACGCATTAAATCTAAGCAATCCCGTACAGTGGCTAACCCAATTTGGAGGGTTTTGGTTGGCGCAAGCGTATTCAAATGTGCATTTGTTACTTGCTATATAGAGGCCACAGGAACATGTCCAAATAGGATAATAACGAGTCAGCGCTGACATTAGATGAAAGTTTCGACTGTGTTCTCCCAACGCTACGCACTTCAACCAAACGCATGCGCATGATCGATGCGTGTCAGCAAAACACCTCCAGTTATTATTTTAAAACAACGAGATTCACGTGACGCATACTTTCCCAATAAACCGTTAACGGATGCGTGTTGAGAATGCTGACTTAACGAGCTCAAAATCTGATCACGATTAGGCCTACATAAGTTTCTTTATACGTTTTGCGTCTTGAAACGCAACACTAACTAATTAGTCAATGTTGATTTGTATTTACAGAGGAAATAATTATAGACGAACAGCGGAAAGTATTCTAGCAGACGATCCATTCAATTTGGCGCCAAGAAATGGTATCTACCGAAAGATACTAAGATCAAACAAGCTTCCTGGGAAGAAAAGTGAGTATCCGGGATCAATTCACTGATTGTCTATTGTTCCTAGGTCCTTTTTTGAATGCAACCGAAATCTTGTCAGCGAAGTCGGACTTCATAGACGGTAGCTACACGTACTGATATCCTAGACTAAATATTACATAAAGGATTCGACGAGAGAAGATTGCGATAAAGAATTAGGTAGTGCGTTAGATTTAATACTTTGCAAGATCTTCACCATTTATCGTAAACCTGTGGAGAGGGGAAGTCTAGGAGATGAGAAGAGACAAGTGATATATGTTTTACAGATGACACTTGATGGCGTCTGCATATCGGAAACCCTAGAGACGCCAGCGTTGAGGCAAATACCACGGATGTCATCCCTAAGCCAAACAAGGAGTATGCAATGCTCTGTATACCAACACATATTTGCTGAGGTAGTGGTTAGTGCGGCAGAACACTTCCTTGTTCCGCATAGGCTATGTTCTGGAATGGAGCAAATGACTTGCATCAATTCAATATCCGTTTTCTTAGAGGCAAATAAATCAGATTGCCCATCATGTAATGGTTCGGATTTGTCAGAAGGAGAGGGAGGAGCAGGAGGAGGAGCAGGAGGAGGAGCAGGAGGAGGAGCAGGAGGAGGAGCAGGAGGAGGAGCAGGAGGAGGAGCAGGAGGAGGAGCAGGAGGAGGAGCAGGAGGAGGAGCAGGAGGAGGAGCAGGAGGAGGAGCAGGAGGAGGAGCAGGAGGAGGAGCAGGAGGAGGAGCAGGAGGAGGAGCAGGAGGAGGAGCAGGAGGAGGAGCAGGAGGAGGAGCAGGAGGATGCTTGTTGAACAGTTCCTCCAAGGACTCTGAATGGACGATCGCACGAGCACATGATCCTGCAATAGAGAAGAGGGTCAATGTGATGCAAATCCACACGTTTTTCAATGACGATCGTTTGACCTCGACCCTACTAATTATTCAATGATCGGTGGAACGAGCACAAAGCCATTTAATTATTTCATTGTCCACTTTGAGACCCTTTGATCCGAGCGAGGCAAAATCTGTCTCTGTTACACCACCAGCAGCTGGTTCTCCGGTCCTTCATAAGCGCCAATTGAACTGATCTGACGACAACTATCTCGAACGGAAAGTAATTCGCGTTAGGATTAGTTTTAGTGTTAGATTTTCAATTTTCGTTAATTGTCATCATCGTTTTCGTTTTGCTTGACGATGACAACACTATAGCCAAGGAAGCCTCAAATGAGAAAACCACGACTATGACTATAAGAAGTTAACAACTACCACTATTAGTATTATAATGCTCTTCTTTCCGACACAATGTTTGTCATTAAATTTTATGTTTGTTATTTCGGAATAACTTTAAAATTGCGCTTTATTGTGAAAGAATGCGGAAAGCATTTTAACGCTGCAGCCAATCATCTTTTTATTTCAGGAAAGAAGCCGAACAAGAAGAAGGAGCGCCGCAATCAGCGTCGTCGAGCGGGAAACCAGTCTTCGGTTGCCATGGCGACGCCGAAAATCAGCGTCAATCGATCGTCTCGCCAGAAGCGATCGTCGGGACTAGTCTTCGATCCACACGACTTGCACCACATACGTCACCATGGGAACCAGTGTTCGCACCGTCGCGTTGACGATTGCGCCTGGCCACAGTGCAACGCCTCATGCCCGCGCATGCGCAATCCATTCACCGGGGAAGACATGGACTACGTTGATCTGCTCATGCAATTCGGTCTTGACCTGTCAGCCGTCGCTGGCACAATCGGTGTTGACCTAAGAACCCTTGAAAACATGGACCACGGACAGCTGCTCCACATTCTCATACAGTCCAGTCGATAGGAGACCCAGCATGAAGAAGCACTTTACACGGCTCAGCTTCCTTTTCATGGAAAACCTGGAATCTATCACTAATTGCCGTTCGGCATTCTCTGTTTATTATTGTCAATCGGGTAACACAACTTTTACATCGACCTACGTTGGTTTGCCGGAAAGGAAGTCTCCGAAACTGTTCATCCGACCTAACGGCTACATTTTCGGTTTCATTTGTCGCTGGATACAATCACTTTGATTGGTCAAAGCAGCGGGTGTTATAGCCTGCTGTGAATGACTCGTGTTCTCTTGCAATTGAGCTGAGTGAAGCGTCGAAGTCTTTCACCGGTTTCTTAGTCTCTCTTTTCATCGGTCAACCACTTGTCTCGTGAGTCTGAGATCAGTCTCTCTTCCGCAGTCGTAAATCTTTATCAGCAGTTAATAAGCTGTTTTGACATCAAGTGACCTCTAGTGGCCAAATAAAGCGTTCATCGGTCAGTAGCTACAGTGCGGAGTTTGATTAGAAAACCTTCTTTTGTTGTGAAGCAGTGAAAGTGTTAAGTAAATGGTTGATGCGATTGTGATCGCAGCGTTTGCACTTGTATGTTTGATTGACCTACCGCTGTTAATAAATATATGATTTCCAGTCGGAGCAATTGAACTGGTTACTGAACTGAGAGCAGTACGAGATTCCGATTGGTCCCCATATATTAACACCTGGCGTTGACAGGGTACAACAATCTACGTCAACTGATCAATGCCCACAGTTTCAATCCTTCAAACAAGTCGCCTGACGGGTATTTGACTAACTCTTGAATTGTGTTTACTATCTCTATCTGTGTTTACTATCTAACTTATCTCTGCCATTGATGTAACATGATATAAAAGATATTTAATTGTTAAAAACACACAGTGTTGTTTTAACAAAGTTAGGAGTTGCTTAGAATGCAATGTCATGCAGTACACGCCTGGTGCATGTGGCCTATTCAGACGAATGTGCTGCTGTAACTACCCTAAGCAATCCATTTCGTTATAAATTGTCTAAAATCAGTGCTTAAAGTGTGCCTGGACGGTCATGGACGGCGTTCAGGCACTTATTTTAACGCCTGGACGCCGTCCTGCCACCTATTTGGCCAGCAGAGCCTGGACTCCGTCCATGACTGTCCATGCAACTGTGCAATTCCTCTGCGTAAGTTATTAACAACAACATTTAATTATCTACTATTTCAAAAATTCATATTTCCATTAGGCCTACTTAGATTATTTCTACTTATAGCTACTTATACTACGAGGAGTATCGACATTGGACATACGAACCTGCCTATGGAGGGCAGAAAACTAAAGAGGAAAATCTTACGGCTTTATCCATCACTGCCTGCATCAAATCTTAGAGATAGAAAAACTTAGTAACCATGCTTGGTAAGTGGTGCGGCGAATATGATATGGTCACATTCTTCAGATTAAAAGAGTCTGTAGCCGATGCCTCGAATGGCAGACCTGTAGACTGGACCCAAGATGAGAGAATTTGGCAACACTGTTTACGATCCACTATGTGTCAGGAGAGACTGAACAACATCAGCTCTAGAGACTGTTTGGCAGAAGTTATTTTAACAACTCTCGGTGCATTGCTCTTTCTGTCTATCTGAAGGTGTATTTTGTTTGACAAACTTCTTTTATGTTCTATATAGACTCAATTCAATTCTAACTCAATATATAAACTAGAGCACGCTCCTCTGCAAACTCTCTGTTAATAGCGAGGGTACTCTGAAAACATTTCGCGCTTCGCACGTTTTAGAACTTTGTTACCCCGACTTTCAAAACGCTGTCGGCAGTAGGCCTACTGGCCCCTTGTCGACAATTTCACAAAGGAAAGTAATTCTCTGTATGCTTTAAATTACAACAAATATTTCACCAACAAAGTAATAGTTGACGACAAAACAATGGTTAATGGACAAAAAGCTGCTACAAATTTTTTTTCGCTCATTGTATTTGTTTAAGTTGGATTTAGAATAATAATGTCTGCAAATTCATCTTTTGCTTCAGCAAGAACAATTTTTAACAATTCAACTTCTATTTAGGCAATAATTCATTTCAATAATCCAACTTCTATTTCAGCAGGCATTGTAATTTATTCATCTAAATAGCATCTGTTTTGGAAGAATTTCGTTCACCAATCCAACTGTAATTCCAGCACCATTAATATCGTCAATCAAACTTCTATTTTAACGAATAAACCATTTGTCGTCGACTTATGTTGGTTATCTGCCTTTGCAATCTTTAGTGTTGACACTAGCGTCCATGCACTTCTTTTTTTTTACACTTTAAGCACTGTCTAAAATAAATAATTTCGTAAATAGGAACTGTCTTTCGTTCATGAAAAGTAAATACTTGCAGGTAAATATACGTATTCATGAGACACTTTATTATACTTGTGAGGTTGTGGCTGTTACTGAGAACTGAGATGATCGAACATAACATGTTCTCATAGAGGAGGATTTGTCTCACTTAGACCACGGAGGATGTTGAAGACAATGGTTCCCTACTCGACGCTCGTTAATAATTTGGTCATCTTGTTGTATAACAGTTTAAGTATTGCTTTCAAACTTTCGAAGTTGGAAAAATAAGGAGGAAAGGTCAACACGGACCCGATCTGCAGCCTGCGCACTCGTAGACCCTGCAGTTAAGAGGGGTGGCATACACTGCTCTGTGGTGGAGGCGATAGAAGGTACAAATATTTGGTCATCTTCTTAATCGCGAGGAATAAAACAGTTTTCTGAATTTATTATGCATACTTAGTGCCATCGTCTTTAATGAATGCCTTTCAATGTTTCTTGGCAGCATCGATCGATGTCTTGTGCAAGAGTGGCGCTAGATAAATGCTCCGAGTAGACTCACTGCGTAATATGCTCTCTGGTGAACGAATGAAACGAAAACGACTTGTACACTTTTGAGGCAGGATGAGGCAGGCAGGCTTTTGAGGTAGGATTTTAGTCTGACTATAAGATCGTTAGGGTCAATCGTCGATTTCACTGAGGCGATGCTAAGGACATTCGTTTCTGCAACACATAGAAAAGGCTTATCGTTTGTTGGAATTGCGCTTAATACTAACTAAGCGAAATATAACTGTTCCGTGAAAGACGATCTCCAGGTGTCATAAGGTAAATATATTTTGTCGATTTAAGGCTTAAACAACAAATGATTACCACATAATTTAGCAACTTCTATTGCCAATGACATGTTTAGGGACGGGAAGAATGGATCGTTGGCTGACAAGAGCGATGGCTGAATAGAGCGATGGCTGATTAGAGCGATGGCTGATTAGAGCGATGGCTGAATAGAGCGATGGCTGATTAGAGCGATGGCTGATTAGAGCGATGGCTGATTAGAGCGATGGCTGATTAGAGCGATGGCTGATTAGAGCGATGGCTGATTAGAGCGATGGCTGATCATAGCAGTGGGGGAGGAATAACCGATGGCTGATCAGAGCGAGGGGTAGGTAGAATAATTATCGTCTCTAACGGTCACTGAAGCGACACCTCACAATTGCGATTAATCGAATGGAAATAAATTCCATTGGAATTCCAAATAATAATAGGGGTTTTTCTGGATAAATAAGTTACCATCTTGAAAACCAGTTGTACACTGCTTCTGTCATTTCATCCAGATATATAGGAGTTTTATGCATGAATATTTTTTTTATAAGAAGATACAATGCAAAGAACATCCTGTTTATACAAACTCACAATATATATAAAGATGCAATTATTATACAATATTAGCCAATAATATATGGTTGAGGAAATATGCCGTAGTGTATTTAGCAAATAATTGTATGCTGGAATTAAGCCTTCTATTCAAGCATCATAATATATATAAATATATTTACTATCATTGTATATAATAAGGATATATATATACACAAAGTGTGTTAGTGTATGTGTGTATGGGTGTGCGTGTGTGCTAATGTTAGTGGGTGTATGGGTGTGCGTACGTATGGGCTCATGATGACAAATCGATCAATTAGATTTGGTCTGGCGAAGACGAAGCGATGTTTAGAGCCGCTGAAATCTGCTGTCTCACTCGTCCGCCCAGAATTCCCGAGTGTTGCGCAGGATTCAGAAACCTCCCACTCAACGTCGCCAATCAGCACCACAGCCTACCGACCGGACATGTCCATTCATCCATCCAGCCGTCTATTCATCCGACCATCCATCCATTTATCCATCCACGCTTCAGTTTATATGGTAGAGGAGAAGTTATTTGCAAGCCTTTGACGACTGGACCGAATGTCAAGAACCGTCTTTGGAGACGATGTCATCTCAGACGGAGTCGTAAATAAGTCTGTTTGGACGCTGGTTTACACCATTGCATCTGCCTCTCCATCCTAATAAAACTACTTATATTGTGACATTACGTACTGTCGACAGACCACCCTTCGTATCTGTTGCACTCCCTGCATTGCTCGTCAAGCATTATGACGGCGTTTGCTACTATAGATCCATCTACATGGAATGTCCTTCCTCCCTCACCAAAGGCTAAACTAATGACTGGCTTCGCTCCATCGACATCTCACTCATTAAAGGCGTTTCTATCTCTCCAGGGTTTCCGTACAGATGATAGTGTCTCTGGATGGTTATTTTCAAGAGGAGCTATATAAATCTAAACATACGATGCTATATGAATAGTCACCTCTCTTCCTCTCGCTGCAAGTCTGCCAACTGCTGAATATTATTTTGACAAGCCATAATTATAATCCTTATAATAATAGCTAGCAAAAAATTGAGGAAACGAGTTTAGGGAAAATGCGTCTATTCTATGGAATATTTGTATTTTTATGCTTCATCTGTTTGCATTCGTTGCTTTTTTGGAATTTTCGTCTCCTGTTTCGGTATGATTATATATTGCTTTCGAAGGAGAGAAGGAGGCTAAGAGAGAAAAATGATTCTCGAAGGGAGATATTATTGCACAGATACAGAAAGAGAGAAAGTGAGACTGAAAGGGTATTAAATAAGAGTGTTGGCTGAAATACTGTATGGCTTCATCTGCGACAGCAGGAAGGTGTCTGATTATGCGTCTCTTTCGGAGCATGCAACAGTTAAGTCAGTATTCGCTGTTGTCGCTTTTACGCATCTAACAAATGAGACAGAATTTGCAAGGAAATAATTATCTGAATGGTTTAAAGCGGAAGATGTCGCGGTTGTTGTCGTCTCTTCGGTCCTTTCCTTAACCACAACTTCATCAATCAATGGCACTTCAAATTAATGGGAAAAATAAGTTCATTATCTCTCTCTCTTTCCCTTTCTCTTACTCTCTCTCTCTCTCTCTCTCTCTGTCTCTCTCTGTCCCTCTCTCTCTTGGGTCCTTCCCGCCTTTCCCATCCCTCCCTCCCTCTATTCCTCTCTCATGATTCACTATCTACTGGTCATCTCCAATTTTTTATCTTCCAGTTTCCAATTTTTCGTGCCTCTCTCGCAATTAGGTCTACTCGTCGTCTGAATATCGTTTGCTCCCACCTCCTTTGCCTTCGTCCAGCGTTATTCATCTCCTTAGCGCTGGGTATATTCAATCACATCAATTTGTTTTACAATGCTTCAGAGATAACTGCCCGTTCTAAACGTACACTGATTACAGTCTCTGCAGCCCCGAAATGCGTGGCGTGTGAAGGGACAAATGTTAGCTGAAATTCCATTCCACTTGCACATTTTTGTGTTGGGTATTTTCTTAAATTCGATTTATTTAATACAAAAGCACTGTGTTTTATCATCCCAACACAAATTATACAGCTTGAATTTCAATAGCACACATTTATTCTGATGACTTATTATTTCAATACCTTACAGTCAGTTGCAGATTTGATGGACAGATAGACTTCTCCAGTTATTCAAATTCAGGCTCAAGACATTATTACCTCGGAAATTGTAGCTCAGATTTAAGTGTGTTACAGTGTTGTAGAAATTGTAGTAATCATTAAATTCATCAATTCACCAATTCATCAATTCATCAATTCATTCATTCTTAGAGTAGGGACCTACAGTAGGCCTATACTTTATAAGTATTCGCTCAAGTTGCACACCGAATATTATTCTAGCACAATACAGGCGCCTAAGGAATAAAGGAAAATTTCACATGCAACATGTGAGTCACCTTGAGAGGACTCGTAATGTAAGCAGAATGATAGGATATGAATGGCTAGAAGATCCGAACCTGATTAAATTTGTGCGCAATACGGATTACACGGCGGTCTATCGGTTACACGCTTTGTCGATGATCAATCTGTTTTTTGTTTAAGTCCTGTAACCATCCCAGTCATCAAGCGGTTTATAATTATGGTAACAGCACCTGTTTGGGGTAAATGATTAACCCTGCGACGCGCTGGCCCCGTTTTTTTCAAGGGCTTACGAAAAAAATGGCGACTCCACCACGAAGTTTCACTTTTGGGACACGAATACTTTATTGACCACACACTGATTGAAGTTGGTTCAAACGTCTAAGGCAAATGAGAGTTGATTCAATTGATTCGCCAACGCGCTCCTCGTCCTTTATACTCCAAATTCTTTCGCTGCACCCCTAAAGGCACAGTCGTTGCGTACTCCGAGCGCTCAAATAGCGCACAGTAAACAAGGACATGATTGTGTAGTCTATAGATGAGCTTCCAGAAATGATTACTGGAAGTTGCCTGCCAATCGTTGCAAATTATTTATTATTAACAATGACGCCTGATGCTGTCCGATGGAAGAAAATGATGCATGATTGAAAAACACTTGGATGTCAATGACTATTTGTTTAAGCGGATAAAAATAGAGTTTATTACTTGAGCTGCGGCTATTCGGGTCTGTGTGCACGGCATATGGTTTTTAGCTTCTTTTGGATGCCATGCATTTGCCATCAACTTAATTGAGTCGATCATGAATCACATTGTTTTATATCCCTCTTTTATTCAATTTGCTTTCGAAACACTCATTCGTTATTAGATTTTGGCGATGAACGAATATTTTTAAGCGCGAATTAATCTTTATACTACATTGAGTGAGCAATGGTACCAACATTCTAACACAAAGTGCTTTTAATAGTAATATTAGCACAGGTCATGATTGTCGTTCCTGCAATACAAGCACCTGCATCGTAGACATAGCAAATAATTATCGGCCAACAAAAGATTAATTAAACCTAATTAATTCGACTCTGACTCAGTCCAAATTACAGTTTAGAGCTGGCTCAAAGTTTGAAGTTATCGCCACGAAACATTCAAAGGTTGATCAGAAGACGCAGCTTAACATATTTTTTTTAAATTTTTGGCAGAGAACAATACTATTGACGATGTTCACCTTGTCTGCGTTGGATTGACCGTGTCGTCGCTTTAGTTCAAACAATGTATTCAGTGTTTTGCAATTCCTTTTATTTAACTAGTAAGATGTAAAACTCGTCATATTTTATCATTCGTACAGAAAACATGATAGTTGTATCTGCGTTATGAGTCTGTTGTTCGACGTTAGTGTTCTGGTGTTCGTCTGATAAGTCGCTTCTTTGTTCTCTTTGATCTGATTCGTTGGAATACAGTCTAGTTAAACGGACTGTCTTCCGGGCGTCGACGCATGCGCCTAAGCGTGTTTCTGTCGCCCTCTGTTGATGGCGTCAGTGCCGTTGGCGGTATCTGTTGACCAGTGCTCGACTGAACCGTACGCTGCTCATATAGTCACCAGCAGACCAGGCTTGGAACAGAAGTGGCTTCTGTAGCGCCATATTGTCTCGAGTGCAAAGCCGTCATCCAATAAAGTGGACTTGCGTAGGTGACCATGCATTTAGTTGGCGCTATATGAATCAGATCAAAGAAGAATACCAGCGCACAACAATTGACGTCACGTTATTGTAAACATCGTAACACAAGCAATACCGTAACACAGGTAACTATGTTATTTTGTATCATATTAAATCATTGAATTGTATACTGAATTGAAGGATACCATAAATCCTCAGGCAATATCAGGATTTTGACGTATTAAGATTTGCGCCTGCACTATGTCATCATCTTGTATTTATTGCAAGGCAGTCAGCATATTATAACAAAACGTAATTAACCATTTTAGTCTTCCTCCTCTGTCCCATCCCTCGTTGATTTCCCTTCTCTTTCTCCAGCCTGCTCGGGTCTCCAGGACACCAGAGGTTGCTGCGCTTGACCAGTTCTTTTACTGGAGTAAGTGGTTTCTACTTGGCGCATTAGAAATTGTTCACTTGTAATTTGTTTCTCCATTTGTGAGTCGCTCACTTCCTCTCATGTGTCGCTTCCTCCTGTCCTGTGGATTTGATATAATAAGAACTTTTTGGTCATCTCAGTTTCATGCTCGCTCTTCCTCTCTCTCTCTCTGTCTGTCTCTCTCTTTCTGTATATCTCTCTCGCTCTGCCTCTGCTTATTTGCCATCTGTTCATGATGCCTCTCTGCCTGTTAGACAGACAAGCAGATGACCTCTCAAATGGGGTTCTGGACACTAATATTTTCATCGGCTGAAACTAAATAAGCGACTTAATTAATTATGACTAGATCAAAAGTAGAAATTATTTTAGCCTCAGAAACAAACTAAAAATTGAATTAAGAATTATTACCAAACTAAAATTGAGAACGAAATTCTGAATTATTATCAGAACTAAGCTCATTTTGATCCTTGTGATTGAGATGAAGGTGAGTAAATTCACACACGATCCAAATACTTAGTTCATTGGAAAACTCCGTTTGATATAAAGGCTTTGTTGTCTGGTGCATTATTGTCCCACGTGCGTCCCAAATACCCAAGTTTCGTGCGCCATTTTGGATTTTACCCGTTAAATTTAGAACTTATGAGTCTGTTGAGAAGTTTGGCAGGAAGAAAGTGAGATAGCCCAGCTTGAGATTCTCCCATTTCGACGAAGCATGCCAAGTACACTAATTGGATAACTTTCATAAATGTTTAGGATAGCAATTGCCACTTGCTGTGGAAATAAAAGCTACATATTATATATATATATACATATATATATGGTGCTCGGATCTTACTTACATGGCGGACATTATGGAGAACGAAATTAGGAAGCATCTTGCTCTCTGGAGGGAAAGGCGAACTTCACATAGTTAGATAACACAGACATATTGCCTGGACTCTTTTACGTTCCAGGCTCAGAGTCTCTCTCTCTTGTGGAAGGAATATTTTCCCATGTGGAATCTTGACAGCTGCAGGAAGATATCGCATGAAAACACTGCAAGTGAATAATTACAACTTATAATTGCGCTAAAATAATTTCTGCAGCAATGAAATTCATAAGTAGTTGGAAAACTAAAATAAGAAACAAAAGTTACTTAAGAAAAAATAGGACTGATAAGTAAGATAAT
The DNA here is from genome assembly GCA_959347315.1 of Bimastos eiseni. Lineage (NCBI taxonomy): Eukaryota > Metazoa > Annelida > Clitellata > Crassiclitellata > Lumbricidae > Bimastos > Bimastos eiseni. The sequence goes on along the minus strand of OY365807.1, from coordinate 47,882,425 downwards.
TTATTAAGTGAAATTAGAAGTGCATTCGAGAACAAGGAACTGATCAAAAACCGAGTTAGGAAATATGCTTTGAAGCAAAATCTCACTTCTATTTGTGTTTTGTTAATCTGTCTTTTATGACTGCTTGCACTCTGGCAGTGCCAGTACCAAGCCTGGATAGAGGAGGAGGGGGCTTTGTTGCTGTTGCTAATAGGTCCTCCAGGGACTTAATTATGTAAGCTTATGTCTGTCTTGGTAGTAGTTTTCTCATGAACAGAGTTATTTAAGACAGACTTCTTTCCTGCTTCTTATCCTCCATTGGCTGCTTCTCTGTTTCATGGATTGGTCTTCTCTGTATATGTTATCTGATCATGGTCTGGCTTTGATGTGCCATCGGTTGATGCCTTCTGCATTAAATATCAACGCCACTGAACATACTAATATCACGTTTACATAATCTTAATGGCATTCGTATCAGTGTTGTATGCAAGATTTGAAACTTCAACACGAGGCTGAGACAGTGAGGTGTCGATACCGAGATAGTGAGGTACCAAGACCGAGACTGAGACACTAGGTTCAAGACAGTACGAGATAGTACAAGACAGTAAAAGACCAGTGATCCTATATAAAAGGCTGTAAAATACTAATGTATCAGTTTTCGGGAATAAGGTTTATTTGTAATTTCCATTTGAAACTTATAATGCAGGCTCCATATAGTACCAATTCCCGAGAGCAGTTTTTTTGTATTGCCGCGTTTTATCTTTTTCGATATTTCTTCGTCGGCCTATCTTCTGGATAGCATAAAGAAAGCTTTTTAAACACGTATGTAATCTTCTAGACGATTTTAAGCAAACAAATTTGATGCCAAATACCAAACGAAATTATAAATTTGTGTGTTAAACAGAATTACCGTTTCTCCTGAATTCCAGTTTCAGTTTCTAGCGCGAGATTGTAAGACATTTAACGCGAAACTTATCGAGACCGCTTGTTCGAGACAGAACAAGACTTTCGCTTCAAGACAGTTTCTAAAAATTCGAGACATTACCACGAGACCGAGACAACAGGCTTCCGAGACTGAGACTGAGCCCGATACACTTAAAAACTGTTTCGACACGTCTCGAGACCGAGACACTGTCTAGACCAAACAACTCTGATTCGTATCGCATTTTATCATCGCGTGTTCTTGTCTCAGTCATCTTGTTCTATGCACAGTGGGGCCTCTTGCCCTACGCTCGCATTCAATGACTTAACCCGACAACGCGCCCATATAGCCACATGGTACCCCCATATGGAGCCGGTATGGAAATGCTATGTAAAATGCTGGCAAATGAGTACATCAAGCTTATGTTGGCGGCCCTCATGGAGTAATCTTTCACTGAAAATCCAATCAAAGCTTGGCGATTAAAGACAAGTTAATTAATGGCCTATATCCAGCTTTTATTCGATTCGACGGATCAACGTACTCGGAAGGCTTCGCTTATGGCGGACAGACATATACAGATTTATCATATATACATACATATATATGTATTGATATATAGATAGATAGATAGATAGATAGATAGATAGATAGATCGATGGATAGATGGATGGATGGATGGATGGATGGATGGATGGATGGATGGATGGATGGATGGATGGATGGATGGATGGATGGATGGATGGATGGATGGATGGATGGATGGATGGATGGATGGATGGATGGATGGATGGATGGATGGATGGATGGATGGATGGATGGATGGATGGATGGATGGATGGATGGATGGATGGATGGATGGATGGATGGATGGATGGATGGATGGATGGATGGATGGATGGATGGATGGATGGATGGATGGATGGATGGATGGATGGATGGATGGATGGATGGATGGATGGATGGATGGATGGATGGATGGATGGATGGATGGATGGATGGATGGATGGATGGATGGATGGATGGATGGATGGATGGATGGATGGATGGATGGATGGATGGATGGATGGATGGATGGATGGATGGATGGATGGATGGATGGATGGATGGATGGATGGATGGATGGATGGATGGATGGATGGATGGATGGATGGATGGATGGATGGATGGATGGATGGATGGATGGATGGATGGATGGATGGATGGATGGATGGATGGATGGATGGATGGATGGATGGATGGATGGATGGATGGATGGATGGATGGATGGATGGATGGATGGATGGATGGATGGATGGATGGATGGATGGATGGATGGATGGATGGATGGATGGATGGATGGATGGATGGATGGATGGATGGATGGATGGATGGATGGATGGATGGATGGATTGAGAGATATTTCTGTATATTCATGTGGAAGGTGAGCAGGAAAGCAAACAAAAACGAACTTCCGGGTCCAAGTTACTTGCGAAATATGCGATAACGTACAATGTTTCTATTCAGGAGTGATTCAGCCCAGGTTCTGACTAAGGCTGTAAAAAATTTTGAAATGACGACCTGGGTACCCATCGATCCTCACGGTCTGGTACCCGGGTACCCTTCGTTAGAAAATGTAGGGATTTGCGCATTTTTACGGAATGTTGTGCAGCCGAGAATCGATTTCATTGCTCGGGCAGTCAGCCAATGTGACCAACGCATTATTTCTGGCATATGTCCAGGTAAAATCGCGTATTTTCGTGTACCCGAAAACCGATTTCATTACCCGGGTAGTCAGCCTTGGTCGGGTACTCGGGTAGCCTGGTACCGGTTGACAGCCTTAGTTCTGACCGTCAGGTTCAGGTACAGCTTAAAGCCATAAAGTGGTCCGATTCCTGGGTGCGGTCCCACCCTATTGCGAGGTCACCAGATAATATCGAGAGGATTCAAGATTTGCAATCCTGACGAACGATAACTTCGCAGCACCAAGAGTGTTTGCCCCCGAAGTGTGTGGCCAGATATTTCTAGACCCCCTTGATAGATAGATAGATAGATAGATAGATAGATAGATAGATAGATAGATAGATAGATAGATAGATAGATAGATAGATAGATAGATAGATAGATAGATAGATAGATAGATAGATAGATAGATAGATAGATAGATAGATAGATAGATAGATAGATAGATAGATAGATAGATAGATAGATAGATAGATAGATAGATAGATAGATAGATAGATAGATAGATAGATAGATAGATAGATAGATAGATAGATAGATTGATAGACGGTCCTCGTCTCTGTAGTGGGTAAAATAAAAAATATTTAAAACAACATGATTACACTACTGAAATTTGCCCAACCTTTTTTTCTATGTCCGATTTCTCAACGGGTCACAGAAGAAATTATTCTTGAATTCAGTAAGCTCAAAAGCACCGATTATAGGTTATTAATAATAAGGGTTAACTGCAGACTAAAATTTATCATGAAATAATCATAATGAATAGTCTCATGTATGTATGTTTGACCATGAGTAGTTGAAAGTGTAGCAGTCTGGCCCAAAAATATACACAAACCTAAGCGCTAGGTCAAACGCTAACCTATAGGTTACCGTTTCATTTTTTAACCCACCCTAGGTTACAAAATGTCTAAAATATGCACAAACCTAGGTCCATGGTTCAAACACCGACCTATAGATTACCACAATATTGCTAATCCGACATAATTCATGCATAGACCTAGGCCATAGGTCAAATCTTCTACCTATAGGTTACCACAATATTGCAAATCCGTCACAATTCATGCATAAACCTAAGCTCTAGGTTAAATCCCTAGGAATTTCCAAAAGTTTTCGATGAGTCAGCAGTTTCGTCGAAACCTATAACCATGGTTAAAAACAGCACCTATACTCCCTATAAGTCAAAAGCCAAAAGAATTTCCAAAGTTTTCGAAGAGTCAGCAGTTTCGATGATGAGTCATCACGTGACCACTAAATCTTCATTATTAATCCAAGAATTAAAGGATTCAGGGTAACCCAAGCACTTCACTAGCAATTTCTTCCCATGTTTCCTAACAATCTTTTCTATTCTAAATATTCCTTGAGTACTTTTTGTAGCTCCTGTTCGTAAAATGAGCCCTGTATTTCTTCTCCATTATAATCAGTAATCTTATAAGTTGGAGGATCCGTGTATTGAATCTGGGATACTGTAAAAACTTCTTCCGTCCATCTAGGTGTGTACCCCCTTTTCAAATATGTTCTTTTTCTTAGTTATTCTAACTTTATCACCGATTGAAAACCTAGGCACAATAGGTTCCGAAATCTCATCACCGTACAAATTCATAAAAACAACCTTCTCGTTCACTTTCATACTAGCTTTAGCTGGCGTCATTTTAATAGAATTATGTCTTGTTTCATTATAATTACTAACCATATCGTCTAACACTTCGATATATCTCCTTGTTGAATTAGATGTAAAGTACTTAAACATTTTCTCTCGCATAGTCCGGTTCCATCTCAACTACGCAGGATTTTTCTTCATTCTCAGTAGAGTACAACTCAACAAAATTCTTTACGTCTTTATTATCAAATTCTATGGCTTTTGACTTATAGGGAGTATAGGCGGTGTTTTTAACCAAGGTTATAGGCCTCGACGAAACTGCTGACTCATCGAAAACTTTTCGACTGCAGTAAGTCTTCTCTCTATGATCTAGTAACAAACCAAAGGGAACATAGCGCCATCGAGATCAGTATTTTAAATATCGAGGTGGAGAAGGCAAGGACAAAGAGAGAAAATCACTCATCACAACATAAAACATAAAACAAAGTTATGTGGCGCTTCCATAGAATCCAGATATCTTGAACAGCAGTTTGTCGGTCGATTTCTAACAATGATCGTTCCTAAAGAGGCTTCACCTGGTTGGCCACCAGTCTTTTTAGTCAATCTAAGTGAGGTCTTTCCACCAATCCAACGGTCGTCTGTTCATTTGTTAATTTTTTAGTTGTCTGCGTCGTCGTGTAGAGCGTGACTTGCGAAGGAGTAAGAAGCGATCGATGAAAGTCAGCCTTGACAGTCGCCAGGAAAGTCGGCTGAACGAGCGACAACTGATTCAGCGCAATGCAATTGGCTTAATTAGCTTAGCTCTTAATGAGTTCATTTCCTGTTTGTACCGGACTACATGTACATTAGTGATCTATGGCAGTAACTATTCAATCGTCTGATGAGACGAAAACACGCCAGCTGCATCCCAGGTGAACTGCACTTGTTCAGAGGTCAGACAGTGTCAAATGAAAGCAACACAGTGATGATAAGTCGATGACGGTTGGGTGGCTTCGGTTGTCAGTGAAAGACTATCCGTTGATATCGACTGCCAAAGAAAATGTCGTCGACGGAAGGTTCACCGCCAGATTTATAAGGCTATATCAGATTTCAACTTAAATAAGGCTAAATCCAAGCACTGTCGAATTCATTTTTTGCGCATCTACAGAAGGGACGCAGTGGCATAGCGGTATGTTCTGTGCCTTGCAACCGAAGGGTCATAGGTTTGAACCCACCTCGAGCAAGTCACCGCGTAGCGACCTTGGACTGGAAAATTAGAATAAAACTAAAATTATAACTGAAACCGAAAGTAAATTGAAATTTAAATAATACTAGGACTGAGGCCCTGTTTCAAGGCACCTGATGATCATTCGTTTCACTGACAGACACTTATTGCGTCCCCCGCCGCTCTCTCTGACCTCTGCTCTCACTTGACTTTCACAGAACATCTTGGACACGATCGTTACATGCAAGTCAAACACCGTTGTAGGTTAAACAGTTTTCACATAGACAATTCTGACACTCAGCGGTCATGTTGGACGCCATCATTATATTGACCTCACTGCCATTGGTTTAACAGACCATATGTTTTCAGCCCAACCAGCTTTATCTACAACGCCCCTCCTATCTACAACGCCCATCCTATCCACAACGCCCATCCTATCTACAACACCCATCCTATCTACAACACCCATCCTATCCACAACGCCCATCCTATCTACAACGCCCATCCTATCTACAACACCCATCCTATCTACAACGCCCATCCTATCTACAACGTCCATCCTATCTACAACACCCATCCTACCCACAACGCCCATCCTATCTACAACGCCCATCCTATCTACAACACCCATCCTATCTACAACGCCCATCCTATCTACAACGTCCATCCTATCTACAACACCCATCCTATCTACAACACCCATCCTATCCATAACGCCCATCCTATCTACAACGCCCATCCTATCTACAACGCCCATCCTATCTACAACACCCATCCTATCTACAACGCCCATCCTATCTACAACGCCCATCCTATCTACAACGCCCATCCTATCGACAACGCCCCTCCTATCGACAACGCCCCTCCTATCTACAACGCCCATCCTATCTACAACGCCCATCCTATCTACAACACCAATCCTATCTAGAACGCCCATCCTATCTACAACGCCCCTCCTATCTACAACGCCCATCCTATCTACAACACCCATCCTATCCATAACGCCCATCCTATCTACAACACCCATCCTATCTAGAACGCCCATCCTATCGACAACGCCCCTCCTATCTACAACGCCCATCCTATCTACAACGCCCATCCTATCTACAACGCCCATCCTATCTACAACGCCCATCCTATCTACAACGCCCATCCTATCTACAACGCCCCTCCTATCTACAACGCCCATCCTATCGACAACGCTATTAAAATATCCGAATCGTCTTACATTCGACAGTTACTAACCATCCATACAGCCTCCCGGGTCAATTGGCTCATTGCCAGATCTTTCTCTAACTGAGATTCCAGTTACTGCCTCTCTGAAATCATGCAACCGCCATTAGTCTAAGACTTCTAAGTCGCACAGCTCTTCGGAACGGACTCCCAATAGAAATCCGGCAATTCACTCATCCTTTCATCTCGCCTCTTTAATTGACCTCTGCTCTGCTTTTACTATCTTCTGTTACTTTCCACTCACGTCTGAAAACGAACTCTCATTGCAATCTTGTCCAGATTCTATTCCTGCGTTGCCACGTGCACACCATCTTCACCGAGTATATCACCATAGAACTACGCTGTCTCCTCGGGTTGAACTCCCCGGATTTTGACCAGGCGCAGGAATCAGAGGCTTGGCTAATATTGCGGACTGGATTTGGTATAGCGCTGGTAATAATCTGGTTTCTCTGACGTGGCTTTTGTGGTCGCTGAGATATTTTCGAAGATTTACATTACATTGCTGCATCTTCAATCTATTTTTAGCTAATATACCAGCTATTTTTCCATATGTTTGACACCCAGATTCTCGATTCCTCTGAACCAATATAAATGGACCATTAAATTATACGATTGCATTACACGTAGGCCTAATGTAAAGTTAGAGACAACTGATATCGGATATTTGCATAGCAATCAGCTTCGAACATGTCGCGTTAGTTTATATATAGCCTACTTGAGGTTGGGTATGACGTTCGACCAACTTGACCCGAAATTGTGACCATCACTCGATCCAGCTGTAAACCAAGGCGTGAACAGCAAATTCGCCTTTTGAAATCATCATTTTATAATAGTCAGTGTTATGCATGGGGCTAAGCTAAACCTACATGTACATAGTATATATAATCGTATGTATATTGTAGATACTATTATCGCATTATATATACTTTCATGTATTGAACAGGAAATATACACGACACAAAGATAGTCGTCTTAAATTTGTATAGATTTAATATATATACATGTATCTATTTAGATGAAGAATGTTTGCTATATAGGCAGAGACGTAAGTATATCCGGCGGCTGGCGTTGACTAATGGACAACACACAGGTGTCTATTAACTGGGTTGTCCATCCCTAAAGCGACTTCTCTGCTCCCTGTTCTTTTTCACCTCATTCTCGCATCAAGCATTGCGGACGCAGTCTTAAATCATTAGCGTCCAACCTGAACAGCCTACTTTCCCCACTTGTTCCTTTGCTGCCCAAACAAATTAAATGTTGGTAATTGGTTTTCTAGGTAACGGCAGCACATGCCAATAGACAGGCGCCTAGACAGGCGCCAATCTGTATGCATTCAACCGCTGCATAAATAGATTCAGTATCTCACTAGCTTCCATGTAACGCATGATTACATTGTGAATTTGTGTCGTCGGATGTGGCAAAGCGAATGCTGAAGATTGATAAGCAATTGCTCTATTGATTCAGTAGTCTAGCTGTCTGTTACCTACATGTATACATATGGAATGGTGTTATATTTTAAGTTAGTATGCAACGACATAGCCTGAAACATATCTAGATGTTTGTCCTTACCGAAAGAGAGGGGATGAAGGACAAGGATATCATACTCAAACAAATGCTGTTGATAGTACATAGATGCGCTGTACGTCAGTGGCCAAGAGCCTAAGAGTCAGTCCGTACCAGTTCTAAGCCTGGTTGAAGGAGAAGGGTGACGCTAATGTTTTGTATCACACAGTGTCATCATAATTAAACTACTACTATAAGGGGTGGATACAGTAGACTTAAAGAAGATGCTCAGTGGGAAGAGGAGTGGCGGCGTCATCAGATCTTCGAACCTGCTGAAGGGCAGAAAACCTGAAGAAGATGTAAAATAGTTTAGAAACGAGGTGACACATATTCGCCATATGCCATATTAATTGGTCGAAAGGTTCAAGAGTTGTAATTTTCATCTCTAACGGTGGCTGTCAATTGCTCTTATTGATTTCTAGGTATTATAATGTTCGCTTTGGAAATTTGTCATTGGGAATTTCAGGTGTATCACGGAAAATAACTAGGAAGTAAAACATTTCAAAACCCAGTGGCTTATTTCTATACAATTGATTATAGTCTGGCGTGATACGTATTAATGCTTGAGATGCATGCTTGCATGTAATGTAACGTAAATCTTCCAACAATTATTAGCGCCCACAAAGCCACGTCAGGGAGATCAGCTTATTTACCGGCGCTAAGTGAACGAATAGACAAGCGAGTTAGAACTATGATGGCGATGCTAACTTTGAGTAAATAGAGCTGATTATGTCTAGCGTGAAACTATTGTGAAGCTAACACGCGTGGAACTAGCTATGAACTGGACAAAGGAAGTCAAATACATTTTTGAGTTGATATTCTAACTAACACAAGCAATGTTATGTGAACACAGCATCAAAATGATTACTCGAACACACTATACACTTCGCTCATCTTACGTCAGTCACGCTCAATCGAATAAATCAATTAAACTCCTCTCTTCAACTCTCTGCCTAATCCTCTCCTGCAACTCTATTTAAAGACTTTTCTAGCTCAGTACATTATTAGAAGATAGTTCTTTGAGGAATCAGATACTTGCGGCCACGGAATGCCATCTCTGAGCCAGCCAGAGAATAAGCTCTCAGCTTACTGCTGCACCACTGACTGTTAAGGCTGAACTTTTGAGTTATGAATTAATTGCAGATTGACATAATTAAGGACGGCCTACCTCAGAATGAGGCTTGGTTGAGTAATCTTCAATGGATACGAAATTGTATATTATGATGGAGGCTGCCATTCGGTCAAGTTATGTTGTGTGTATTGGATTTAGAGTTGTACTGCTGTCGAAGATGATCCTATTTCACAGGTTCAAGATTCAAATCTGGGTCTTCGAGATGAAAAGTTGAAGCGTTAGACGCTAGGCCTACTCAAATGAACACGACTACATGTGCTTCAAGAGCATCAAAAATAGCACAGCGTATGATCAATTATTAATGTCTGTATTCCTCAATCAACTCTATCTCTCCGACTCCCTTCCTCTTTTTTCCTTCTACGCGTCCGTTTCTTCATACTTTCCGCTGTAATTCTTTCCCTCTCATACTTCGCGTCACACTCGTCGCCTGACCCAAGAGAACTTACGGAGTCAGAACAGCATTATGAGTGATCGTAGTAATTGGATGACCTCAAGTGCAAACAGCAGCCAGGAAACAGCGGCGTGTTAAGAGCTAACCGATTGTATTCAGTTAGTGCTTCGTCAAATATTTCACTGTCATGTGGCCGCATCGGATCAAATTTTGTTTAGATAAGTCGATTAATTCGATGGGCTGCTCTGCCAAACCGACAGAGTAATAGATGTCTTGGATCACTTGTTCAATTGGTTGCCATGAGCTACGGCTGAGGACCGGTCGACCCAAGATCCTTGAAGAAGAAGTCGTCTCCAAGGAAGATCTTCGTCTCATTGGGTCACAGGGAATCAAAGAGCGAGAGCAATAGAGCGACTGCTCGCTTCAGCCTCTATTCCATCTCCAAACGCACTTCCATTCTTTTCTTCCTTCTCATTTAATCGCTGCTTCAGTGCTCTATAGTCTTTGTTGATGTCTTTGTCCGAGACCAAGTTATGTTCTAAATCTGTCTATGTCAGCGTCATCCTTTAGCTCTTTGTTGCTCTTAGTGCACTCTTTAGGTCTCTTTTATGCGTCGTATATTTTTCTCTTTTCATTTGTGGAACAGTAATCAGTCCATCCGTCACATTTCGCATTCTTTCGTTTCGCTTCGTATCGTTTCGTTTCGTTTATTATCCATTTGTTTCCTCTTATTTCTTTTCGTTTTCTCTCGCCTCCTCTACTTCTCTTCGTTTTGATGCAACCAATATTTCACTCGTTGCTACAGTTGTTTTTGATGGGCGCATTGGTTTATACTTCGCCTCAAGAGAGGGCGCATTCATTTCACTCAGACTATTCCAGTTACATAAGTCGACAGACATTTGCTTCCCAATGCCTACATAAATACATTAAATATCTTCCGGAGAAAAGATGTCGAATCATTCTCCCTTAAAGTCTGTTGCGGGAGAGACAATTTTTTCACGGATAAGGTTAGCCAAAAGTAGCCATACATACATGACACGTGCATACAATTATGCATAGACACAATATCCGCGAGCATGCAATATGTACGTGCTGGCGTGTACACAACAGATTGCTTAGCAACTATGATGTGTATACATCTGCGCATGGTGGTCGTCCCGCTGCCAATCGCGTGCAACATCTATTCGAGACAGCGCTCGAGGCCTCGTATCACTTCAGCGGAAACCCATCAAATGCACGGAGCAATGAAACAAGAGACAGGCGACCACTTGCTAAAGCAGAAGCTTAGCTACGGTGTAAGTCAAAATGAAATGTGTATCTGTTGATAAGAGTGTATGCGTCTGCATCTGGAATTTGTCCTTACAGTCCTTGGCGTGATACGTAACCTCCGAATTCATATCGATCGATTGGATATGCTGCGGCATCGAATTAAGCGAGGTAAACTTCATCATGGATGAATTAGACGATTCAGTGAAAAGCATAAACTGTTTCGAGTATATGATAAATATTACGCATAAAGAATGTGAGCTCGTAGGCCTATATCGATTTTCGTCTACGAACCTGTAATTCCGCAAAGCTGCATTCTGTCACTTGTTCTGTTAATGCATTCTGTGGCCTCTAGGTATTTGAGAAAACGATCGAACATATGTGAGTGCAAATCTACGAAAGAGACCGCAGTGCTACGAAGTAGACGGGAGTGAAGGGAAGAGGGTTTCTTGCATGATTAATTAGTTTATTAATTAGTTGAAATTAATAAGCAGAATGTCTGAAACAATAAACTCCTCGAACATTGTACCGATTCAACGCTACCATAGTAGCAATATAGCCTACTTGGAAGGCATCAATTCCGTATTATGACCATAAATCATCTGTTTAAACTAAATACACTCAGTGATAGATAAATCAATTGAAATAGAGAAGCTGCTTGTTTTGTTGGTTCAGTAATTATCGAGGATGGGATGTTTCGACTAGACCGACCAATTCCTGATCAACACTCTGCTAACTGATAACTTGGCTATAATTTTCTTTTATGTTTGCATCAAGAAGTAATCGAATGCCCTTTTTGATACAGGTTGCTGAGTCATTGAACGCTACTTTAAAACGCGGAGTGAGCGGATGCGAAATTCACATGGGATATGCGATGCAATGTTCATAGCACGTACACTGCAGAGTGCATAATAAATTATGACACACGACTACTTGCCACAAAATAGTGGGGCTACATAATTGTATTGGAGAAGTTGCATCTTATCTCAATACTAAAATAAAAGCACTGACTGTGGGGCCTAAATGTAGTCGTCGCCATTATGGTCTACGGTTAAGTATTTACTGTGAAGGGCACAGTTTAACGTAAGGTTTGGCAACCATTTAGGGTTCTAGGATTGAATCATAAATTATGTGGAACATTATGTTACAAGCTCATATTCTTTGTGCCCCTTACTAATTAATATTTCTGATGCCATACGAGAGAATGGAGAACTAAGATGCTTGGTTTCGATTCGTTCTTTCTATTTCTATTCATGTTTTTCATTACACCTATTAACTTTAATATCTCTAACTCCGACCGTCTATACTCTAGACATCGACAATATTTGTCGTTTCGGTGTACCATCAACCAATGCACAGCGATGGATCCAGGCCTCAGTTGACGCGAATGAACGCTTCCGACCCTAATCGCATTCATCTTATTATACTCATATAACAAAGAATTAATTTGTCGGCTACTCCCAATGATTTATATAATAAGGGCTGCACATTCATTTCACTCACACATCTAAATTTATTTCAACTGGCGTTTTTGTAGCGTAGAGTTCGGTTCTAGGATTGAAACATGTTAGAGTGGCATTCAGGGTGCGCTTGTTCAATATTATTTTATAAAGCCAACCGTACACAGGGCCAAAAGTCGCCGAAGGTGATGATCTCTTTCGTCTATGTTATAAGACTCCACAGTTTTATTAAAGATTGAGAAGAAAAGATACTAATGAAAACAGACAGGATACTATAATTTTGATAGAATAAATAAATCTGAACTCTTGAAAAGATCAAAAAGAAGTGTGACAAAACGAGGGTTTTGGATGTATTGCATTAGAGAATTAGTTTAAAAAAACGATGATTACAAAGTGTTAGATGGTCGGAAGCCACAAAAGTCGAAAAAGCCGTCGAACAAAATGTAATTTCCATGAAAGTATAAGGGTGTCATTTATGTCCGAGATGAAAATAATCTGCTTTTGTTATTACGGCGTTACATCATAAAAGATATTATATGAATACTAGCCATTGGAGACCAAGGAGGAAGGTTGAAGCAACAGTTCATCTATGAGCGAATGTAAAAACTGCAGAGAGATACCAAATCATCTGTATTTCACGCAGTCAAGCAGACCATCGTCATTATTACGCAATAAAGACATCCACCGAGTGAATCTTTGGCTCTGCAACTTTAGTCTTAGATACTTATAAATTAGGGCTCATACCTGCTATGTGTAGACTTTATACTTGTAACCTTCTTCCAGTCGGCAGTTAGTTGAAAAGGGCTTTAGTACGAATTCCGATCGAGGTCTAGAACCGCTCCCATTGTCTGATTTCCATTCACAGACCCTTCCATTTCCGTGGATTACCTCTCACTTCTAAGGTTCAAGTTTATCATTAACTTGAAGGATTACCCATCAACGTAATTGCAGCCTCAAAAGACTCATTGTTCATAAGATCATTATACTCGAAAACGACGAAAATGAACGAGAAAAGGAACCATAGGTCTTCAGAATAATCGCTTGACTAGAGTTCTGCTGCTGGCTGAGAGGACAGAACCGAAGGACTTCACCTTCGCAAAGCGGGGGTTTTATGTCGAATTTTAATAATTTTTATGCCTAGATATTTTGTACGGTGCTTGATAAGATCATTCCCCTATTATAGATAGAGCACGATTAGCCGATGCTTATCAGACATGTTGCTTAAAACTGTTGAACTGCAATGTCTTGCTTGGTAGATCTGCCATTCACACTTATGTGGTTTGTGACATTTCGACATCGCCTCAGCATAAATTATCCTGACAAGCAAGTAGTCAGAGAATAATTATTTATCATGCACAATTATCAGTGTAAGTATTTTATATCATCGTGACTTAGTTTCTACATTTTGGTCTTTAAGTCCCATCACTCTTTAGTCTTCGGGTTTTGTTCTTCCACAATTCGATTAGCCCTAGAACTCTTCTCCAAATGACTGAAGTAAAGGAAATGCGCATAATTATGAACGACCTGACCGTTGACCCGACCTTAATTTACTTTGCCATGATCGCCTCCCCTTACGTCGAACTTCTCTGACACCAAGTATACGGATCGAATACGTATCGAATGCAAAACCACGCAATCCCCCACAGGCAATCTAAATCGCTCAGAAACTCTGTTTCTATGGTCAATATATTTTCCTCCTGGGGATAGGGCAAAGGGTCAGCTGATGGGTACAACCACTGGAATCGAAGCTGACACAGTCATTAATTCGACCGACGACGATAGCGCCTTGGTTCCCCTAGGGACCTCTCTTTTGCGCACATGCAAACACTGTTGGCATCTCATGTACAAAAACACCTCGTATAAGTCCATGATGTATAAGAGATTATTTGGAACGATAAGAGTGGAATGGGGGTTATTTATTATACACAAGGTAGTATATGCATGAGTCGTGCAATGCTTGCATCATAAAAAAGGATACAAAAAAGAAGACAATAAGATACATGTGTCAGTAGCAGCTACTTTGGAAAGGCGACTTTTTGGCTGGAACTTGAGGATATAACGGTAGGGTGATAAGTTACTGTGGCGGGTTTCACTCTCGCCAGCTACTTCTTCTAGATGACGAAAGTACCACCGGTTCTTTCCTCAATCACCAAGCTCAGCAACACGACACACTGGATGGTTTCAATATGCATATTTAATGGTAGATATACACACCACTAATCATATCTACACTTACTAGAGTTATTAGTGTCCTTTAGAAATGTTTCCCTGGTTTACGTTGGTGACGGGGTTCCCCAACTACGTTGATTGCCCTTATCGTCAGAACGATCTAATGTCTCCCCCAGTTCCGAAACAAGTTCCTGTTCATTCGCGTGCTACACTATATGAACCCTTCTAGAGGCGATTTCCTTCGCCATCCCAAACGCAAAATTCGTATCTCTAATGGACGACAGATCACCTGCTGAAACTATTACTAAGCCTGGTTGGTCAGGTCTTGGTGTCCCTAGCATAACGTCACATCACTCGAGGCGTACGGTTAATGTTTGACTGGCGGTTGTTATGGCTGGGCCTTGTTAGTGTCATAGACAGGCAACAGGTTCCAGGGATCTAGTTACATTATTCTAGTTACACCGTCCAATAGGTTGAGCCGTTCGTATCGGAATTGTCCCTCATTCTTGATTAGTATCGACAAGCCAGTTCAGAACAGATCATCAGCTGGTTCCAGAATTTCTTGTCCGTGGGTCGCAGTGATATCGAGGTGCAGGCGGCTCTAAAGGTCTGCCTCGAGGTGTCGGGTTTCGTTGCTTGACACTCCGTTGATTTTTGCATACTTCTCGCCGTCTGTATTGAGGCCGTATGCCTCCGGCGTTACCCATTGATGTCTCCCCTCTCAGGTATCAGGTAGACAACTTCATTCGCAGTCCTCCCACGCCTCCGCTGTCGGTCAATGACTTTTATATAGGGCCATCGTCCAGAGTGTCGCGCGTGACATTCCCTGCAACCTTCAGATAAAATGTCATCGGCGCTTTCTTCCGTTGTTCGTTCCTTCCGTTCAGCGTCAGCTCGTCAATAGAGAAAAAAGGAAAACACAGTGATTACCGTGCAATATATACAATGCGTCCTAAGGCCTCGAACCCCGTTACTTGTAGTCCAATAGGTTAATATTCCTCGGCTTCTAGGTGCGAGATAGGTTGTCTTCAACAAACTTTTTGATCCAGGCCTGAGCTTAAATTCTCTACGTAACGTCTCTGTTCTAGGGTCGAGTCATACTCTGCATACAGAGCAGTCATCTCTAAATTTTACTTCAACTGTTGAAGATATTCTTCCGGGGATTTTCCAATGCTGAATGGTAATTCTCGCTGCCCAGCCCGTGACTCCTTCAAGATACTGAGGGGTCCCCAGGGCAATGTTCCATAGACCAATGTAAATGGGCTGACATAGGTTGTGGCAGATGAACGTTCCCTTAGGCTCCGCAATACGAAGGGCAGCAACTTATGCCAACCACGTGGATCGTCTTGGCATAATTTGTAAATCATCACTTTAAGCTCGCATTGGCCCTCTCGACCGTTCCGCTGGCCTCTGGATGTCCGGGGGTATGGAACCTCGGGTACATCCTAGACGTGTTAGAAACTCTTGAGTTAGCTTACTCGTAACATTCTTACCACAATCCGTGCAAATTACCTGTGGCACAGAGAAGGTCATGAACATTTGTAAATATGCATCGCATACCGCCCGCACGCTCATGGAGCGTAGCGGATATGCCATCGGCCATCTTGAAAACCGGTCGACAATCACTAAGGAATAATTGTATTCAGGCTTGGAAATCGAAAGTTCGTCCTACTGGATTAATGGGCCTATACAATCGGCATTTACAACTGACCATGGAATTTCGTCATTGCGAGGGATAGCCTAGATTGGAATGCGCTGATTGGTCTTCAGAGGTGCCCTCAACTGACAGATTGGGCAAGACGCACAATAATCACGAATTAGATTGTCCACATCCGAAAACCAGAAGCTGAGGCGAATCCGATCCTTAGTGGACTTAAAAGCCATATGACCTGAGAATGGCGCGTCATGTGCCATTTTGAGAACGATTTCTCCCCGTTTGGCTGGAAGACAGAGTTGCTATACCTTATGGCCAACGATGCTGTCACCATGATACAACAGTCCATGTTCAACAAAGAAGCCCCCCTTTCCTCGTTGGGCTAAATCAAAGGGTTACTTCAGTGAAGAGCACTTCTGTTGTTCTAGTCTAAGGGTATCGGCATCTGCTGTCCTCATGCTTAAGTCCGTAGGCACCTCTTCCACGTCCAAAAGTCTGTCTTTTGTCTTTAAAAAATAGATTTTTGTTTGTCTAGAGAGAGAGCGGGGTGGCAGTCCTGCTGACCCCCTGATTTTCCCCTCTCTCTTTCTCAGCAAAGAACTCTTCTCCAATCAGTCGATCAGGAAACTCATCGTCTGGTCTGGTCGGGGGAGTTTGCTTGTCCGTCTGGTTGTCAGTTTGACCGTCCGTCTGTCTGCCTGTCAGGTCACCATTGACCGCTGATACTGTGTAGTTAATAGCGTCCTTCAACAAATTGCTTATTTGAGAAGTCAAAATTAATTCTTCTGGTAAGTCTGGAACAACAGCGAGCCATACTCTTACGCTGGGTGCTATGTTGACTAACCCCTGTGATTCTATTTTGGCCTGTTTGTATATTGGGGCCTTGAGGGGTTCTACCAATGACTTTCTCACACATGCTATCTGTGACCCAGAGTCTTCCAGCGCGTTTACGCTCATGAGATTTTCGATTCGTACCTTGACGTATGGCCTAATGTATAACTTGTCAGCGTCTGTGTAGGTGTTTTGACTCTCAACTGTAGTTTCTTGTGAGATTTTCTCTACCCCTTCACTCACTACATTACTGATGCAGGCGTTACTCTGCGATGGAGCGACGCTTTCACTTCCGGTGTCGCCAGACGCACACACGTTGATGTGTACTGGCTTCCGGCTAGCGGTTTTATTGTGCGGACAGTCACGTGCCCTGTGAAGTCCCGAAGAGCAAATAAAGCACAGGCCTTTCTGTTTGGCCTCTTCTGCTGACTGCTTAACATCTGCCCCCCCTTTTGTACTGGGTGCATGTCTTCCACGCACGCGTGGCGTTGACACTGGCCTCATGACTAGTGCTGCCCCCGCTCGCCGAGTTAGGTCGAGTTTGGCGGGACTCCAGGCGCGGGGTGCTACCGTAACCCTTGGGTGCTTCATAACCCCGGTGGTGGGCGGCTAAATATGTGTCAATAGACCCCGCCAATTCGGCATGCGACAGCCACTTGCCTTTTCTTCTGCTAGTACGTAGTCTAAACAACTGCTGGGCAACAGGTCTTTCATCCTATCTGCCACTAGCACGCTAATCGTCTTTTCAAACAATTCATCCACCTGTCTGCTTCGCAGATAGTACACCAAGGCGCTATGGAGCTTTGATGCCCACGAGGAGTATGTTTCATCGTTAGCTTCCTTCTTATCTAAGAATTTAGCTCTCAATTGGACGGGACTTAGTCGATATTCACGTAGAATACATTCTTTTAAACGTGTATAGTCAGAGAGGTCATCTTCCGAGAGACGCGAGACCAAGGCCTTCGCCTTCTCGCTTAGATTAGCCAGTAAGATCTTAGGCTGTATGTCGGGTTCAATGGTATAGGAGTTGAATAGGCGTTCAGTAGTATCAAAAAACAGGGCAGATCAGCTGATTCTGTAGGGAACCAAGGTAGCATTCCTTTTAGAGAGTCGTTGCAAGTTTTTACTCGCGCCATAAATGACTTCTGTGATGCTCCTGTCTCCCTATCCTCTAATTGGCCTTCTCCTTCCCTTCTCCACTGCATACTCTCCTCCTGTGCCCTCCTCCTCTCTCTTCTTTATTCACGTTCCTCTTCATAGTCTTTATCCTCCTTTTGTTGTACTCTAATCCTCGCTTCTCTACTTATCTTCCTTTTTCCTTTCCTTCTCTTCCTCTTTCCGTTTCTACTCGTTCCTCCTCCTCTCTTCTCTTCCTTTACACTCGTTCCTCTTCCTTTTTCCTTTCCTTCTCTTTTCCTTTTTCCGTTTCTTTTCTATTCGTTCCTCCTCCTCCCTCCTTTTCTTATCCTCCCTTTCTCTCCTCCTCTTTTCTCTCTCTTCTTCATATTCTCTCTCCTCCCGTTCCAATTTCCGTCTCTCCAGTGCACGTATTGCTATTACGTCGCTCAGCTTCACTTCTGAGCCCTGGCTGAGAGAACCTTCACTCTCGCCAGTCTCTTCGATCGTTTCTGGACCCTCGGACCATGCTCGAATAAGCTGGTCCCGGTGCATCGCTGCGATCACAGCTGCCTCGTGACCTGCCTTGGTCAAGCAGGTCACCGGCTGCTCGCATGTCATTTTCCGAGCACTTGCTCGTCTTTGGGGGCCTTGTCTGTCCATTTTTACCAGACGCACTCTCCACTAATACACAATGGCACAATGATATAAACAATCACACACCTAGCAAGTACCCCCTACTCTTCCGCCTTACTGGACAAAGAAAAAGCAACAGACAGGCGCTATAGAATCCTATTCTATCGCCTAACCTGTCTCGGCAATCGCCTCGGAAGTTCACACTATCAGACACACGTTTACAGGGTCCTACCTCGCTCTGTTGGCCGCCTCGTGTCGTCGCTTCCGCTCGATCTCGTATCGATGTGATGCCGTGCCCTCTCCCGTCGTTTCGTCTGAACCGCACTCTGGTGACGTGTCGACTCTTTCGGCTGTCCTCTGCTTCTTCGGCGTTGATGTCTCGTCTCCCGTGTAAATGTCTCTGCTGTGCTGACGTTTCTCTCAGGCGTCGAAAGTTTATCGTCGTCGTCTGCTGGTGACTTTGTCGACTGCGCCAATGTGGCAGGTTTCTCTCTCGCCAGCTCCCTTCTAGATGACGAGATTACCACCTGTTCTTTCCTCAATCACCAAGCTCAGCAACACGACACACTAGATGGTTTTAATATGTATATTTAATTATATATCTACATATATATACACCACTCATCCTATCTACACTTACTAGAGTTATTAGTGTCCTTTAGAACTGTTTCCCTGGTTTACGTTGGTGACGGGGTTCCCCAATTACGTTGATTGCCCTTATCATCAGAACGATCTAATGTCTCCCCCAGTTCCGAAACAAGTTCCTGTTCATTCGCGTGCTACACTATATGAACCCTTCTAGAGGCGATTTCCTTCGCCATCCCAAACGCAAAATTCGTATCTCTAATGGACGACAGATCACCTGCTGAAACTATTACTAAGCCTGGTTGGTCAGGTCTTGGTGTCCCTAGCATAACGTCACATCACTCGAGGCGTACGGTTAATGTTTGACTGGCGGTTGTTATGGCTGG
Organism: Bimastos eiseni; assembly: GCA_959347315.1. Classification (NCBI taxonomy): domain Eukaryota; kingdom Metazoa; phylum Annelida; class Clitellata; order Crassiclitellata; family Lumbricidae; genus Bimastos; species Bimastos eiseni. The sequence goes on along the minus strand of OY365807.1, from coordinate 47,862,582 downwards.
GCCTTGTTAGTGTCATAGACAGGCAACAGGTTCCAGGGATCTAGTTACATTATTCTAGTTACACCGTCCAATAGGTTGAGCCGTTCGTATCGGAATTGTCCCTCATTCTTGATTAGTATCGACAAGCCAGTTCAGACCAGATCATCAGCTGGTTCCAGAATTTCTTGTCCGTGGGTCGCAGTGATATCGAGGTGCATGCGGCTCTAAAGGTCTGCCTCGAGGTGTCGGGTTTCGTTGCTTGACACTCCGTTGATTTTTGCATACTTCTCGCCGTCTGTATTGAGGCCGTATGCCTCCGGCGTTACCCATTGATGTCTCCCCTCTCAGGTTTCAGGTAGACAACTTCCTTCCGTTTTCCTCCCACGCCTCCGCTGTCGGTCAATGACTTTTATATAGGGCCATCGTCCAGAGTTTCGCGCGTGACAGTTACTTTAAAGTTATAAGATGTTAATTATTCGTCAAATTGTTATTGGTGAGTGAGACTACTGCGGTCTCTGAATATATGTTTAACATATATATATAATATATATATATAGATATATTATGCAACTGAAAATAATTGTAGGAAAAGATTAACCCAAACAGTTTGTTTTCACGTCCTTGTTTTCATATCTGAGAGTACCACTAGTTGCTTAGTTGCATAAAGTCTGCTTTTGCAATATTCATGTTTAACAACTCTGTGGTTCGACATGCTTGCACTGCCACCACAGGAAATATGACTTCCTCAATTATTGTGGATCAATCTGTTTTGAATTGCCTTTCTTCGGACCTGTCTGTCTCATTTCGTCTCGTTTCGTCGTATTTTTAGGGTTGCGCACATTTTTTTTTATAGAAGGCAGATAAAGAGGAGGCAGATGTTGCAGAGGCAGGAAATGGGTCCGAGGAGGCAGCGGGGCAGAGTAGCAGAGGCACTGGGATGGAAAAACTCATTTTATTCAACTGCATAAACATTGCTTCAAAAAGCAATGTTTTCTGCGATATTTCACAGATATTGTGGAAGGAAGGAATAATCTTCTGCGGCAGAAAGTTCAGCCGTAATGCAAGCGATACTGTTACTTATATGGCCTCTGCGGACAAAATTTGGCAAGTGAAGGCCTCTGTGCACGCGCAACGTTTGGTGCATGTGCATTGTTAAAAACACATGCAATTTGTAATATGCGTCGTGAGGGTCGGTTATGGTCAGGTCAAGCATCGCGAGGGTCGGTTATGGTCAGGTCAAGCATCTGAGGGTCGGTTATGGTCAGGTCAAGCATCGTGAGGGTCGGTTATGGTCAGGTCAAGCATCGTGAGGGTCGGTTAGGGTCATGGTTAGAGTTAGTGTCGCAATGCATACGACGAAATGAACTATTAAGGTTGTACATGGAGGGACGCTATAGAAATCTGTAAATGCAATCCAGAATAATAACAATATAACCACGAATGGCATTGGAAACTGCTTTGTACCGATGCATAAAACATATGTACAGAATGTGTGTCTGACACTGCCTGTCTCAGCTGTCTGGATACTTATTGCCTGGGCTGTAATCAAGTGTATGTTATGAATCCTTCAATGCGCTGTGCTTATGTATGCAATCGTCTAAGAAATAGTTATTTGTATGTTTGTATGAAAAATCTTATATATATATATATGTATATATATGAATTACATATATATGTATATCAGAAAATCTTATATATGTGTGTGTATATTATGAATATTTACGCCGTGTCTCAATAAAATCTTTGCAAAATTGTTTCTATCAGAACATCGTCAAATTTCCACCAATTTTAATAAGTTTTGGTAGGTAGATAGAAAAATGGCTGATATTTTATGCTATATATAAATTTTCCATATCACTTGACTCATATCACCGAATTACCTTGTTAAACACAGATGTTCCAATTTGTTATTATTACTGATGATTCTTTTCAGCTTACTGGGCATAGTTTTGTTAATAGATTTATTTTTACTTGTTAACTGTGACATTAGGGCCAGCTAGCGCGGAGAGCGCCCCATAGTATATATCTTGAAGGGGCGCTATATAAATGTTTGATTACATCATCGCTTGGTAACGTTCGCAGTCTCCAACACACGCTGCTATTCTCAAGCTCTAGATTATTGCTTGCTCCATTCCTTGATACCATCCATTAACTACGTTGCAGCAGACTTCTTTGTTTGAAAGCAAGTTCGATTTTTTCTCTTCACTAAAAGAGTGATCTCATGTCCTGCTAGTATCATCCCAGAGGTGGAGTTGCCTTCCATCTTAGCCACCGCTGCTTTGTCCAAGTCGCGTCAAGCACTAGATGTTGATTCAGCCAAGACCTTCACCATTGATGACATCTCATTTTCAGGCATTTCTCTAACTAAACTGTTCAGGAATGGATTGGACTTTGAGGGCGGCCGTTATTATTTGATTATGTTGCCATAAACCTTAAAACCTATTTAGATTCTTCTGTTTTTATGTCTATTTAAATTATTTAATGTAAACTTGTCTAATACAGAACGACTTTGGTACCACTTCTAAGAGGAATAGTATCTACTGACTGAGGTACTGTAGAGACATGAGAGAATGTCACATCTAACACGAGACAATCGAAATCTGTTTTGCAAATAAATATATTATTATCTGCCGACGATTGCTTTCCATGGCTTTTCAATGCATCATCACCATACGGTAAAAATTAAATAAAAAACCTGCTGCTTTGAGTTTCTAAGATGACTCACTACCATATTTTACTGACTGCGATTTGACAATCAGACACATTAAACAAGTAGGCCTATATATATATATATATATACATATATCGATCATTTTCCGTAATTCTGATTTATATAGCAATTGTTTTGTATCCGTAAATTTATGCAATGTATGGCACAGTGCTAGACCAATCAGAGGCGTTCCCAGAGCTACAGACCTCGAAAATTTAGACTGTTTTAGGTAGCGAAAGTATGCAGGGAGGACAAAGCTTGAAGCAATGAGCGAGTCATACGAGGAGGTTGGTTACACAGATTGGTACCAATAAAAAAAGCACGTGATATTGTCGTGGGCTCATCGCCTGGCTCACAGAACAAAGAGTTCAAGTCGATCAATCGAGCGCAGAGGTAGAATATTTACTTGGGACCTGCAAAGTTTCTATATTCGATCGATAACAAATCTGATGGCAGCATATTTGTTTGTGCAGCGTGTTTGTTTCAATTCAAACTGACGATTCAATCATGACGATTTGAGACACTTTCTCTTCCTGACTCCTTAATTGGCACGCTTTATTGTAAGATAATTGGTTTAACTGTTGACTGCTCGTGGATTAGTTGTTGAATTGCTACTTGCAATGCGTCACACGAGGACATAATTTAACTCGTCAGCTATTACAATTGCCGCAATACAGCATCCAAACGACCAAACGAACTGACGTCTAGCGGACGCTGGTTAGAAATCCAATTGAAATTTTTTAAGGAAGAGCAAACAGATGATTCCACTGTTGTCGAGAGTTGCACGTGATTAACTTGCCATTCAGGCCACAAGCAACTGTCGTCAGAGAAGGTTAATTCAGTTGAAGGACAAATGCTAACGTATACATGAAAAATAAACACCGAAACATTGATTCGAACACGATAGGAGGATTGGTTATGCTGACATTGTTTGGACCCACGAGGTTTCGTGATTTAGTAAACTCGTGATTTAGGCATAAAGGTGCGTTACTAAATTGAATGAATACATGTATGTGGAACCCTAACAGAGCAGTAGACCCATTACTTGCCTTTAGCTCATTTCTGTTGTGGGAATCCTTCTCTCATCTAGCTTTCTCAATCGTTGTTCAACATTCAGATTCGTTTATGAAAAATCGATTGGTATTTTTTAAAATCTTGATTTGCTTCTTTATTTTTCTGCCTCTTCGTATCTTGTTCATTATTCGAATGTTTGTGAATTGCGTCCAATTCTTCCTTACATGTCTGTTGTTTTGCGCCATATGAGTTCATTGGCTCGCATAGGGAGACGAATTGGTCTACTTGTTCAACAGTTTCTTCTTTGTCCCTAGTTCTGGTCCGTATCTAGTAAGGAGCCGAATGTTGCGAGGAAATCGGATAATAATCACCATCGTTCCCTGCATTTAATTTGATTCCTGTGTTGTTAGGGCTGAGCTGCATTGCTGCTTCCTATATACTATAAGGAGCATAGGCTAAAAGGTGCTATAAATATCAGTGTTCAAAGAAGAAATTGATATCGATAATAGTATTACATTTACTTAACTTAAATTTAGTCACTTCATCGTTTGTCTCTTATTTCTTCCATTTTTCGGTTTCTCGATCTTAGGCTATAAGTCAACTGTACTCTTTGCCTTCAGATTCCTCGCCATAATTGCGTCTCGATATTTGCCTGACGCTTTTATGCTGCATTGATCCTACAGAACATAAATAAGACAGCGGTGAGAAATAATGATGGTATTACAAATTATTTATCAAGTTTTCTGCTGATTTTCTGTACTAGATATCAGTTGAAGAACGGTTTCATCTATCCTAAGCCAGAGAAATGGATAGCGAGACAGCGTCCTCCAATGTTCGCCTAGAATCATCCAGTTCATCTAGTCTCAATGGCTCCTTCTATTCTGCCTGTGGTGTTGCTTCTGACCTTCTGTGCCACAACCGATCAGCCGAGAACGAAGCTTCAATGGCGAAAACAACGGAAGTGTCGTACTCCTGCACATGCTATGACTTCGTCATCGAAGCGCTCTTCATGGGAACGTTGTGTCTATTTGGCTTTGCGGGAAATACCGTCTCAACGGTCGTCCTGTCACGAGACAAATCCAAGACGGCCACTCCCTTTCTTCTCGTCTCACTCGAAGTGGCCGACACCCTGTTTCTCGTGACTGTATTTGCACTCAGAGTACTTACTTCGATTCAGACATTCGGGATGCATGTTCCGGGCATGGAACGCGCCATGCCCTACCTGGGAAAGTACATCTATCCGTGCGCACTCATAACGGAGGCAGGCACGATCTACCTTACGATCCTTGTGACACTGAACCGTTACATCTCTGTTTGCCATCCATACAAAGCGACCAACCTCTGCTCGGTGCACTTTGCCCGTCGCCACGTCGCCCTCGTCTGCCTCTTTTCGGTTGTCTTCAATCTGCCACGTTTCTTTGAGTACGAAATCACGGACAATCCTTTGGAGACGCACCGACCGACGTGGCTCTACGAAAACCCAGTCTACAAGATCGTCTACCGGAACCTGTTCTACTTCGTCGTCATGTTCCTCGTTCCTCTCGTGTCGCTGACATTCCTCAACCGAAAGTTGATCAAAGCCCTTCGAAAGACGAAGAAGCGCCGGGCCAGACTGCTCAAGCAACAGACGCCTCTCAATGAATCGAGTAATCACTCAGTCACAGGAACCGGAAGTGGTCCAAACAGTCGATCGGAGGATGACATCACGTTCATGCTCATAGTCGTCGTCATGGTGTTTGTCGTGACGCAGACTCCTGCCATGGTAACGCAGGTGCTTGATAGTTCCCTCGGCCAGCATTCGCACACTTGTCCCAGCATCTTCTTCTTCTACGCGAGACTCAGCGATCTCCTGGTCGTCGCTAACTCGTCCTTGAACTTCATTATTTACTGCTTCTGCAGTCGTCGTTTTCGTGAAATCCTCATCGAGCTCGTCTGTGTACGCCACTCCTTAAGGCCGCTCAGGTCAAGCGCCGGAATCACGACGGTACATCCGGTTCCTCTGAACACCCAGAACACCATGGCAACCACTCCTCCACATGAGGACGATAACCAAACCTCTAATATTTAACCTCTCAACTCTTTCTCGGTCAATGCCCTTGACCTCGTCTGACCTGATACTGTGACACTGTTGCAACTTCTGAACTGATTGCTAACGACGGAGTGTAGTAATGCTATTATATTAAAAATCAACTGGGAACTTACGATTTATTGGTTGCTTATAAGGCGATGAAGTGAATTCATAATGAATTTACGTGATGTTCTAGATAAAAATATTAGCCTACACAACACGGTAATTGGCCTTTAGCAAATAAGCGCGGTCACCAATCAGCTGGGTTCATTCGTGTTGCAGAATAAATCGTGTTTTTTGATCAGACTAAGTTAATCGAATTCAGTCAGTCGTATATATACGCACATTGAAGATCAGTGTTTTTGCCAAGAATTGACCGCGTAGTTCCATTTAGAACGAAACTCCTACATGGCAGAGATTCCGAAATATGAATCCGTGAGTTTACGGAGCCAATATTTTCTGGTTCGTGTCGTTTTAGGGTGATGCGAATTTCTACTAATCGAAGAGATAAACAAGTTCCTATATCACGAATTCCCATTAAGCGCGGGACGATAGAGGCCTATTAATCACGGATGCATTATTAACTTTATTATCATTATGCAGATTTTCTTTTTATAGCTTATTTGAATTAGTTCAGTGTCTCTTGCTTGACAAAATTTATTCAAAATTACTTGTTAGCGGCTGTCTGCTGCGCTTGGCCAACATACGTTTGTAGGCCTACCGACATTAACAACGTAATCTCTTCTTGATTCAACAACCTTCGCGCAATTTTCAAGCTTTGGCATCTCATGCGCGTTTCCTGAAGAAACCTTCGATTTGGCACAAATTGAAACTGAAATAAATGTATTAACATTTCCGAAAACTGGGCAGAAGAATATAAGAAAGAATTACTAATTCCAATTTCAATGCATTGTTCTGATTTAATAACTCAAGGATATTCACTTTCCCCCCAATTAGCTCAAAAGTACTCGTCTTCTTATGCTTCGTGATGCGTTATCACATTGACACCACGTTCGCAAAACTGTAAATTGCTACAACACTGATAAACTTTGAATTCAAGATTGGATGTCTACATATGGTGTTTGTTTGGACACGTTTATGCGTTGCCATGACTACACTTATCACCTACAACCAGTTCACTATGGCGCATTTCCGAAGAGCAACACACAGGGCTTCAGCGTAAAGCATGGTTGTCATGGTTACGCATCTGAGGCGTATACGTGTACCATTGTCTGACGAGATGTGTCTCCACCTGAGCCAACGGACAATATTGAAAGCAATGTACGTCGGTCGGTGGTGCAGCGGCCTTCGTCGCTAGATGTCGCTCCGTCAGTGTTAATTTCCTCGGTTTCCTATGACCAGAGGATCGGTTTATTTGCGTCTTGTTCCTTGCTTCCTGTGAAGGGAATCTCGATCCAAGGAAGGTCACGAATGTAATGTGATCGAGCATTTATATAGCGCTCTTCAAGGTATCTACTCATAGGTGCTCTCTGCGCTGGCTTGAATAACGTTGAATGTCACAGCGAACGAGTAA